>PVJL010021469.1:0-10559 GCA_004026885.1 Lyroderma lyra
GTGACTCCCTTGCATGGGCAGTTAATGTACGAGGGGAAGCAGGATCTGAATCTCCTTGTAATATTTCAAATAGAGTACTATGTTCTGCAGTAGTCAATTTTAATGTAGGTCACAACCAATCAATATCTCCTAATAGTTTTTGAAAATCATTTAGAGTATTGAGTTGATCTTTTCATATGATCACCTTTTGCAGAATAATTTGTTTACCCTCAATTATATGACCAAGATATTGAAATGGAGCTGTTTTTTGTATTTTTTCAGGTGCAATGCAAAGGACTGCAATCGTTAAAGCAATTTTAAGATTAGAGAACATTTAACATAAAGTCTCAACATTAGCATGACTGATAAGAATGTCATCCATATAATGAATGCAGTAAGCTTTAGGATATTTTGTTTGGACAGGCTGGATGGCCTGTGACACGAATTCCTGAAATAATGTAGGGTTATTAGCCATGCCCTGTGGCAAAACTTTCCAGCAATATCTTTTCATGGGCTCCTTTTGATTTAAAGAAGGAACACTTAAAGCAAAATATTTATAGTCAGTTGGATGTAAGGGAATAGTAAAAAGCAGTCTTTTAAATCTATTATTATCCAATGATGATTTAAATTTATAGCTGAAGGAGAAGGGAGACCTGGTTGTAGAGGCCCCATAATTTCCATAGTTTTATTAATGGCTCTAAGATCTTGTAATAACCACCATTTTTCTGATTGTTTCTTAATGACAAAAATAGGAGTATTCCATGGACTATTGGTGGGCTCAATATGTCCCTTTTGCAGTTGTTCATTAACTAGTTGCTTTGCAGCCTGTAATTTCTCCCTAGTTCGGGGCCATTGATCTATCCAGACAGGATCATCAGAAAACTAAATGATCTTGGAGGCTTGTCTTTGGTTGGGAGAATTGACCAAGGCCCCTGTTAAAATTTTTTTTAATATCCTAAGCCTTTTGTATCTAATTTTAGCATAGGAACAATGGGAGTGGTCCTTTCCTGTTGATTTTTTTTCCTAACCCTTTATTGGGATTAAATCCTTGTTGAAACATTTGATGAGTAATGATATTATTAGGGCTTTGAAAGATGACTCCCATTTGTGACAATATATCTTGGCCCCATAGATTGACAGGGAAGCCAGGCAGTACATATGGAGTAAAGGTTCCTGTTTGTCTGTCCTCATCTTCCCAAGTTAAAAGCTGAGCACTCTGCAAGGGAGCTGTCACTTCTCCTACTCCCTGCTACTCTGTGTGAGATTAATTAAGAGGCAAAGCCTGAGGCCAGTGTCTATATGCGATGACTGATATATCTGTGCCAGTATCTAAAAGCCCCACCACCAAATTTACCATTTATATTTATTTTTAATTCAGGCCTTTCTCTGCCAATTACATGAGACCAATAAACTTGGTCTGAATATTTAAACTCCTTTGTCCCTCGAGGGGAAGTAGGTAACACTTTGCCCTATTGAACATCAGGGAGTAATATAAGCTGTGCAATGTGATCTGAGGATAGAACTTGTAAAATAGTCTGGGTAGTCTGTACCATAACTTTAATTTCTCCCATATAATCAGCATTTATAATTTCTGGATTGACTTGTAGTCCTTTTATGGTCATATTATTTTTCCCAAAATTAAACACACTGTACCTGAGGGAAGTGATCCAAAAACTTCTGTAGGAATATGACTTGAGGACCAATTTCTGACATTAGTACGAATTTGGAGGTGGGACAGAGGTCCAATCCTGCACTCCCTGGAGTGACTCTGAAAAGTTCTGTGGCTGACTTTCTCTTTGAGTTGAAGGAAACGTTGCCCTCATTGTTTGACAGGGCCAGGGCTGGCCCCTGATTAAGTTTCCCTTTGGCTGTAATGATTGCCCATTAATATGTGATAGAGACTTACATTCATTAGCCCAGTTTCTACCCTGGTGACAATGTTGGCATAATCCAGGAGGCATAGTTTTTTAAATTTTCTTTGTCCTCCTGAATTTCCTTTTTGTCTACAGTTTTTAGCAATGTGGCCTTGTCGCCCACAATTAAATCATCTTTCATCCCTTTTTTCTGTGTCATGAAACACCTCCTTTAAAGCAGCAGCAAAAGCAAGACCCTGGATATGTGCTGACCCAATATCTGAACAAATGTGAATCATATCATTAAGAGAAGCCTTCTTATGATATGGTAGCAAGGCTTGCTGGAAGGCTTTATTAGCGTTTTCAAAAGCCAATTGTTTAGCAATTATTTGACCTGCATCAGGGTCAGCAACAATTCGTACTACTCCAGTGAACAAACGTGAGAAAAAATCTGAAAAATTTCATGCGGTCCCTGACGAATATTAGTTAAGTCAAATTGCTTTTCTCCTTTTGTGGGCAATTCTCGCCAAGCCCTTGTTCTGGCTGTTGCTATTTGTTGATATGTTTGTGGAATATATGTTTGAACCTGTATAGGAGTGTATAGCCCAGTGCCCAACAATTGTTCTGAAGTAATGGGCACTCCTGCATCATGATTACGCTAAGCCTGAGCCTCACAGCTCCTGAAATTCTGTTTTCCTTAGCAGATAATCTCCTCCATTGAGGCAAGCTCTGGCAATAATATTCCAATCATGAGGAGTAAAGGGATTGTCTTGTAAAGACTCCACCAAACTCAATACAAAAGGAGAAGTGGGGCCATACATTGATGTTGCATTTTTGAGCCCAGTCAAAGTTTTAAAGGGAATAGGCTCATAATGTCTTAAAACCTATCCTGGATTATTAGGGTCTGGTCTTACAAGGACCGGAAACGCCCCATTAATATTAGATATATCTTCTCCAGCCTGTCTAGCCAACTGTAAAGGGCACATATGGACACAGAGGTGTCTCTTTCAGGCATCATTTTAGGTGCTTCTGTTGGCCATTTAGGAGCAGTTGCCCTTGTTGTAAATGGCAAGTCTGCAAAAAACTTTTGAACTCCCTGCAGAAGGCTATCTTCATCCTCATTGTCTGACTCCTTATCCTCTGAAACAGAATCTTTTTTATCTCTTAGTATCTTATCTCATTCAGCCTCCTTTTTAAGTTCTTTCTTATATTCTGGAGGGAGAGACTCATCTAAAATTTGTGCAGAATCAGGGACTAGCAAGCGTAATTTCTCATATCCCTGTATAGTCTTAGCTAAAGTCACAGAATTACCTTCCTCAGTTAATCACACACATGCTGGTCTGTGGTCTAAACATTCTTGAATTAACATCCACAAAGCAAAACTATGTACAGGGGTTTCTCAGGCCCATTGGACTTATAACGATCTCTCAGCTGTTTTCCGACCTTTTCCCATGCTTGAGTATTTACACTTCCTGCCTCAGGAAACCAAGGACAGGTTTTATGTACAAAATCTAAAAACTCTAAAAGATGAGGCCTTTTTACATTGCTACCTTTAGCTAGTAGCATACATTTTAACATATCTACATAGAGCTCTCTTTCCTTAGATTCTGAATGTCCCATGTTTTACACCCAGCTCTCGTATTTCGCTCCCACTTACCTTAGTTGTTAAAAGCTGATGACTTTTAACACTCTTTTAATTGTGATCGCCTCTCAGGAGCATTCCCTCATCTGACGTTTTGAGTTCCTCCATACTCCGGTCCCTGTTCAGGTGCCACTTTGCCGCGACCTGCACAGGTGAACAGGTGAACCGGAGGGAATGTAATGGGGAATGAAGAAATAAACACACAGACACAGACATAGACAGAAAAGCTAGGACCAGGTGGTTCTCTGCACTCTGATGGAGACACAGAGAGCCCAACTCGCTGCAGCGAGTTTATTTTATAGGGTGGGCAAAACAAGTGAGATCATAGGGGTAAATCAGTAAAGCGAAACTGGAAAGTACACCTCAATTAGGAAATATGCATCGTTTTCTTCTAATCCTTTAAAGTTCCAGATAACTGCACTTGATCAATATTTGGGTACATGTTGCGAAGGCATAACTGCCTGTACTATTATTCTCTTCAAAGCAGGCAAGTCATAAGTCATGTCTCGAGTCATTTCCAGAGACCAAACAGCTTTGCTCACAATGTCATATTTTTTACCCCCCAAGCCAGAAACCATATCTCGAGTTTTGTCCTTGTGCATCCAGCTCTGCGCTGCCTTGCAAAACCCTTGAACTGTGGATTCCAAGCACACAGGTAGCCCTGCTAAAACCTGTTTTCTCAAAGGACCTGGCTTCTGGCTCATGCGCTCCTTACAGTGGATATGATGGCCCCACATTTCATATTGGCTCAGCAGGTGGCCACAGACCAGGCAGGTATCCCAACCCAGAGCTGGAGTAAGAAAGCGTCAAGGCCATTGGTTAGACTCAGTGTGTGAAATGAATGACACTTTCACACAGAACATACGCAACCCAGGATTAAATGAAGGATGTACCTGCAGCCAGATGGCAATAGTTGGCCTATCCCACTGGGCAAAATGTAAACCTTGCCTCCACGCTTTCTCAAGTAACTCCTGCCTGCAAATCACAGGGTGTTTAAAATGAAAGAGGCCCTATTACATGCACATATAAAACAATATTCACTTTATAAATGTTCACACGTGTAACGAGTACATAAGCCATCGTCCCCTTTCATCGTCTATACCAAACACTTAATGCTGCTTTGTCATGAATACATGTTATAGCACCGACAACGCCTGATGGATGAAATGCTGACTGACTCCATGATTCTGTATAGAACAATCTGCTTGCAGAATTAAACAATTATTAGCAACTTTGAAACATCCAGCAGAGTCTTCATATCCAAGGTAGGATGTCCAAAGGACATCCCTTGAACGTGAGGAGAAATATGGGGGAAGAGGAAACTAAACCTGGGTCTAAACAAAAGATTCAGTCTGCTTTTCAGAGCTTCAAAAATGATCAGCTTTAACCACACCTCAATGAACAGTGCAGGTTTGTAAACGAATGAGGGTCCAATGGAGCAAGCAAATAATGGACTGGATTGGGGCGGTTTCTATTTTTTACTGCTAGTTAGCTGACTGGGTATCTGCTAAATTATGACATTGCATCATCTCATGGTTTAATCCATAGGCTTATAATCCAGAAAATGTCAATGACAGCAGTTCCTACCATGAACACAGGTAAGTTGTGAGTATCAGACAAGAACGCCACAGGGCAGTGAGTCCTCCAGAAAGCACAGTTAATGAAAGTTTTAGGTTAATCTTTCAGAAGATAATATATACACACATTTTGATAATGCACTTAATAAATCAACGTTAGGAGAAAATCAGGCACAACTGAAAACTTATCAGAGAGCTGGGCAAATAAAAATCTTACATTTTTGGAAGTGTATAATTTTTTTCAGCCTGTCCTCCCAATTTGCTCAGTCCCAAATTATCCTGGAAAGAGGTTTCTGTCTCTGAAACACTAGCTATGAGGAAGCAGAGGGGTGAGATATTGAAATAAAGTTCAACAGAACCACATTCGGTGTTTTCATGAACAGGTGGAAATGTAGAAACCTTATAGGCTGAGCGTCTGACAAACAACAACACACGAAGATGTTCAAGATATGGTAAAGCCTTTATATGTACGAGAGGCTGTCACTCAGGGCAAATGAATGTCAACCATGGCTCCTTGGTTTGTACATACACCCCCTGAGAAAACACACTCCCCCTGGGCTTCTGTCCCTGGAGTGCATCCCGCTGGTACAGCACATGATACTCCTGTGAACTAGAAATCTGCACGTTTTTAACACCTACTCTTCAAACTTCACAACAAATCTTGCAAGCCTTTTTTAAAGCAATTTCTTCACAAGTCTCATTATGCACAAGAAACACCGGCCCCCAGTGATCCACAAGGGAGCAGTGTTTCTGGGAGGTGGAGGTTCTCTCTGATTAGGAGTCTCCTTCTGAGGAAGTCCTTGACTCCAAACCCAATGCAGAGGGCACTGCTGACCCCACCTCAGGGTTACCTGTCAGCTAGTGAAGATGTGTCCACAAAGCCAGAGTTCCCATGCTCACGGAAGCACTGATACCCTCCCTGAGTGTGACACCCTCGGCCTGGACATTAGAGCACGGGCAGACAGCTGCATGAACACGGGAAGCTAGCTGCTCCTGCCTGATACACAACAAATGTAATGGGCAGTGGGTTCAGAAAGGAAGGTGTTAATGATAGCAGAGCGGGCTGGCTCCTGAGAAGAGGAGCTCTGGATGCTTTGGATGTGGAGCCCCTGGCAGCTCCCAGGCACTAGGGGGCATCCCAGAGGTGCTGACTTCCTACAGGGAAGTAAAATCATCAAACACACCATGTGCTTGACAAAAGCTCCTGTGACAACAGATAACACTCACAATAAGTGTAGAATCTGAAGAAAAGAAGGATTTTGTAAAACTGCTGGTATCGTTTAACTTTTTCAAACAGATTTGCATTTTGTGCTGGATTCCACCACAGCTCCCAGGACAGTGGCCGGCATAAACACGACTGAATTAACTTGTATTTCTTTATAATCACTGCAAGTTTTTTTTTTTAAAGAAAAGAGTAATAGATTTCTTGAAGTTGAAAATCAAAAGCAAGTATGTGAGAAAATGGGGTTTCTGGCACCTAATCCATCGATTCCTTCATGGAGCCAGCTTCCTGACATCATCATGGCTGACTCTGTGCAGCGCCCTTTTGTGCAGCTTGTGTAATGAAAGGGACCTTGGGGAAAGAGGTGGACAGACTTCACATCTGATTGTCCTCTTGTCATCTCCTACCACTTCTTCAGAAGCTGCTAACTGAGGGGTTTCTATAAATGTAAAATTAGATAACAATAAACTTGACAAAAAATCACGAGCTTTAGATTACAACCATAAGTGTACTTGAAATCTATTAGCTATGCTTTCTGCCAAGTACAAAGGCCTTGTTTTAATCTCATGGACTTCCAAAGGGCAGTCTTGCTCATAAAAAGCAGGACCATGGAGTAGGTCAAGCACAGTGCAGAGTTCAGCTCCAAGGTTGCCGGCATGCCAGTGAGTGTGAGGCCCAGGCAGGACACCGAACACTGCGCTCACCCCAGGCTGGTTGCAGGGGTGCTCTCCTTCCTGAGCCATTTATGGCATGTCTGTAGTTACATCTATTAAACAGTGATGCACTACAAATTATTGCTACTGAATTGGGAAACACACTATTCAATGAGCAATGAAGATAAAGTAGAAACCCCACTAACGAGCACAATCGAACACTGACACACATGATGGACCATACCGCTGCTGTCACCTGAGAAGCTGCAGAGTGGTGTGAAGTGTGGGGGTTAGAGGGGAGTGGTCTGGAAGAATAAACTACAGACTAGGAGGAGGGACTGAGGTCTGGATTAACAATGATTAAACATACACAAGAATAATACAGGAAATCAAAACTAAATGCAGAAGCAGACACACCATCAGCCAGCATGCGGAATTAAAAAACAGGGAGAGAAGTGTTCCAAAAAATTTTCTGAAAGGGAATAAAGATGAAACCACCAATGAAAGTGTCAGACTTTAAAATACTAGCTAATTAGCTAAAGATGTAAATAATAAAAAGACTATGTCAAAATACCTAAAAATGGACTTGTTACCACTTCATATGTCACTAAAATGATTCACGGTTGACTTAATTAAGACTGGCTAATAATGCAGTTAAATATAAAAGTGGATGGTAACAGTAAAAATTATAATGCAAATGCAGTGGAAAAGCAGAATGTTTGAAGTGTGTGAGGCAATGATCTCAATAACACCTAATCTAAATTCATGGCAAGTTATAAAAATCTCTTTAGAGCTGCACAGTGTGTCATGGAAAATCATAAAGTCACTGAATTTCCAGATGCTTCCCTAGGAAGCCAAGGGGAAACTCGGCTTTTCTTTGTGATAATCCTGGTTTCACATGCAGAGCTGTTGCTGAGTAGACCACACAGAGCATTGTTAAGTGGGCCCATTTAGCCTTTTCCATTTTGTGTTCTGACTGCAGGTCCTGTGCCCTCCAATTAGACACCCATCGTGTACAGGAAGACTGCATCTTTACTCTTTATGCATTTTTCTGTGTGCTAAAATGACTACTCAGATTTACTTTTGTTAAACTCTCCATTCCTAGAAAACTAAAATATTTTCTCTTGTAACTGCCCATGCCAAAAGCTATACAAGTAAAACCTTTTGATGAATTTGTGATGACCTGATAAACTGATCTTGAAAATATTAAAATTAGTTTGTCACTATGTTTTCATTGAATGATTAAATGCTAGTTGGTTTTCAAAATCTTGAACTTCTGAGCTTAACAAATACAGAGCAAATTACCTAATTCTCTCCTGGGGGTCAAGAAAGCATATTTGTACTGTCCAAGACTTAGCTCAGGTGTGTTTGTGGAGGGCAAGGGGCAGGGAGAGAAGGCAAATACTTACTGGAGTAAAGATGCCTCATCCATCACCTTCTGGAAACAGACCGTGCAGAATCCTCCCTGGGGTGGACAGGCTGCTGTTCGGAGGGGAGGAGCCAGCAAGGAGGGAAGCAGGGTGAGGGAGAATGGAGTTCAGTGATCTACAATCACTGAGGCCCTCTAAGCTTCCACTGCCAACGTGACTTTCCAGCTCCTCTGATAGCTGCACTGTGTTCCCCATTTCTTCTTCTATCAACCTGAAATAAACACATCAGATCACTTTTCCTTCATTATCAGAAACTTCAATGTCTTTGGATGATAAAGAGAACTTATGTTGCATGTTGTATTATCATAAGGAAACTCCAATAATGGCTGTTCAACAATTATCAGCAGCAAGAACATTCTTTTAACTCTTTCAATACACTGAATTTTAGAACAACAAAAGGAAATGTTTCACTGAGTCTTAGAGAGTTGCTTCTGAGGACTGGTGTTTGACTTTACTCCTTTACACTACAATTCTGATGAGTTGGCTGGCCATTCTCTCACTGCACAAGAAGACCCTGGAATTACTCAGCTCTTATGTTTTCTATTCTTATAGGAAAGCTGCACATGTGTCTATATCAGTTTTCTCAACTGGAAACTCAGAACTCTGACAGAGTGGGATAATCAATCCACAAAGCAATGCAGACATTTTAGACATTTAAATTTTTAGACCAGATGAAAATGTTGATTATTTTAAGGTTTAATTTGAACAAAAGTTCTCATTTGATGACATTATACAACATTCTCCTTTAAACTTCTGGCTTGGTGTCAATCACACTGCATTCATTTGGAATTCAAGATTAATGCTCTCTCCCTTAAGGAATAGTGGAAAATTAAACAGCAGTTTTACTGTTTCCTTATGTAAATACTGATTCCAGTGTCAAAACATAGGGTCCCTGAATAATCTTTCTAATTTATGTTTACCTACCCTGAAAGTATTTTTTTCTTTTCTTATTGATAATGTTAGTGGATAGAATTTACCATTTATATCAAGTCAACTTGTTACATAAAGAAAGATCACTTTAACTAACAATACATGATGAAAAAGAAAAGCTGAAGTATTCAATCTCCCATGTTTCCCAC
Organism: Lyroderma lyra; assembly: GCA_004026885.1. Lineage (NCBI taxonomy): Eukaryota > Metazoa > Chordata > Mammalia > Chiroptera > Megadermatidae > Lyroderma > Lyroderma lyra. The sequence continues at coordinate 9,436 of PVJL010021469.1, forward strand.
ACTGATGGGGAAAGACAGTATTTTACAGCACTTCCTAACTTAAATGCAGCACAAGAAATGTCAGTGTAAAAAAGACAGCCTGTGGCTGTTGTCAGGTCTTACAGAGGGAGGGCCTCAGGGTACTTTACTAATCACCACACAGGGCAATTCTTTGAAATCCATCCCCCAGCTGGCCTATTGTTTTGTAAATGTACTACCATGATTGCTAATAGGGTTTCTCAAGAAAACACCTTTAAATATTGATGAGACTAAAAGAATTCAAAACACATCCTTTGCCCACTCAAGGTCCTAAAATAAACCCATTTCCACCCTGGACATAATTTAATACAGTGAAATGCAAGTGTGAATAGGAATGGCCAGCCAGGAAACCTCTGCTTCTCTGTCTGTGCGGCCTTCTGACACCTGAAAACATGAGGATCCCAATGACACACATCAGCCCTCTTCAGGGCTGTAGGATGCAGGGGCAGCAGGTGGACCCCACCTCAGCTGGGAGGCACTCAGGCTTGCAGGGTGCTGGCAAGGCACCCTCCCTCCCACTTACCACTGCACCATCATTCTCACTTGCCCCCAGGCTGAACTGACACCTCACCTAAAAAGTCAGCAGACTCCTGCTGCTTTATACTCCCAAGTGCAACAACTGGCTGAGGATCTCCTCCTGACTGTCCCAGACATCAAGCCTCCACATACTTCCCCTCTGCACCTTGTCAGGGAGGTCTCCCCCAATGTGCTCTCAGCTCCCTGCAGCCCAACCACTTCTGGAACCCTGCTCGGATACCCAGACAGCAGCACAGGTGAGCACTGAGCTCCTGCAGAACTCCCAAGCTGTGTCCCCAACTCTTTGGGAGGGGATTTAACACATTTCACCTTCCAGAGTATCTCACACACATTTGCCCATATCACAATTGTGAAAGAATGCCCTGGCTGACTGAATTCTATAACCAAGGGCAATTTCAGAAATTAAAATTCTTAAACCAGAATTGAAATAAGTGTTATGATTCTAGCACAGTTAGTAATCATTCATCATACGTTTCAGAAGTTTCTAAGCCCAAGACACCTCCTTAGAGACACTCCCACTTGTGCAGTGCTGTGCACAATCCCACGCAACTGCTCTCATTGTTGACAGC
>PVJL010021470.1:0-10553 GCA_004026885.1 Lyroderma lyra
CCTTAAGCCACTACACCATCAGGGAACTCCAAATCTAAATTCTTTAGATTTAGGATATTAATTGTCCTGGGATATTAATTGTCCTGAAGCTAATAAGAGTTCATAAAATAATTGTGTTCTTTCCTCTATAACTTAGAGATGATCCTGTTATGCCAAAAGTTTTATTGTAACAAGAATTAGTCTTTAAAGCTAGGAATTTTTTAAGCAATTGTTAGGAATCAGGGAAGTCTGAGACCATATACCTTTGCTCTGATTTTTTCATTGCTGCATTTGATAATTTAGCAAGAAAATACAATATAAGGAAGCATATCGGATACGGAAAACTAGAAGAACCATTCTCTCTTTAATTTTCTTTGTTCTCAAAGCTGTCTTTCTCTAACTTTGGACTGAGGTCTTCCACGTGAAAAGATGTGTTATATACGTCAGGGAGCCTCCAATTGCGAGTGGCAGACACTTGGTATCAACTAGCTTAATCCAGACAATTTTTTTCTTCTATAATGGGGAATGACATTGATCTGCCCTGAAGAGGTGACTGAATTCCAGGCCCCAAATGCTGTTGAAAGGGTCCATTGTGTCCTTAACCTGGCTCTGTCTGCGTTGGCAGCCTTCTTTCCCATCTGGGGACACTTCTTCCCCATTGGTTCAGGAATCGCTGGGAGGCCTGGCGGACAGCCGCAACTCCAGGTTCAACTCAACAAAACTTAAAAAGCTCCAGGACGAAAGCGCGCCCCCTCCCCCGCTGTTGACCGTGAACTCCAGGAAAAGGCACTCGTTGGCCTGACTGAAGTCACACGGCTGTCTGGCCAGGGTCGTGGGTCCTATGCCCATGCGTTCAGAGGCTCCTGGGCCGTGGTCGCTAGTGTTTCCCCTGACAGTTGCATCATTAGAGAGTAACCCTTCTCCAGACAGGAAAGGGGAGGAAGAGGTCCCGGGCAGGAACGGGTGTCCGTTTCATGTACATCATCTGGATTTTGACTTTCTGTGTTCACAGACGGAGAGAACTTACTTTCAGGTTTTCTTACCTAAGGGGAGCACAGAGAAGAGCAAACCCATGTTCTTCTGCCGGCACTGGAGCGTCGGGAAGGCCGTCGACTCGGCAGCTACTCTAGCCGGTCTCAGAAACGACAACAACAAGCTGACAGCTAAGGTGACGCCGGTCCCCTGACGCCTGCCTCCAAGTGACAGCGGGTATCTGCAGCCTGTCTGCTTATCAGTGTGATTTATGTCTCTCTCAACAGAAACTCAGGCTGTGTCACGCGACTTCGGGGGCGGCCCTGCCCTTGGACCACACTTTGCAGGCCTGGCTCGCTAAGGAGGACTCCCCTTTGCACGACGGCGGAGACATCATCCTGGAGTACCTGAGTGACAACGAGCAGTTTCTAAGGGACGCTGATTCCTACTTCGAATAGTATTCAAAGATTGAAGCCAGAAATCATGAGGAAAATGCCATGTTAAATTGGTTTCTTTTACTACCAATACTATATGTTTTATTATATTTTTTTAAAAAATTGCTTTTACATTTATTTCTATATGTCATAATTTACATTGTCAGTTTTCTATTAAATGGAGTTTGAATTTTTGTGCTTTAAATTTTAACTATGAGCTGACACTCAATTATTGGCAAATTCTGTATTTAGTTAGCATTTATTACTGTATTCTGGGTAGCAGCAACAAAGGTGCATTTCTCATTTGGTTACTGTCTTCTGCTGAGTGACTGTGACTGTGCTCTGTGTCATCTTTACTCAGGGATAGAAACTGAATGTTCAGATGTCCTTTTGGGGACACTACCATGCTTACAGGAGAGGAGAAAGCGATGGCTCTCAGGAGACACATATGTTGCTTCTTCAGCAAGTGACATGAGCACGCCCAGAATCAGAGAGCCGCAAGTGGAGCCTTACCGTCTGCCTGCGTCATGGCATGGGAGTTGACATGCACACTTGAATCCCAGAAACAGAGACATCATCTCCTTCACTCTTCAAACCTTTTGGATGAGGAGTCGCAGGCCAGGGAACGAGGAGCGATTTATTTGCTGTCAGTTAACTGCTTTGGGGCATACCTCTCATAAAGGTCCTCCTCTAGAGGGTTTCACTTTTCTTGGTTTGTATGAGAGTATTACAGATGACAAGAAAGATGGGGTAGCTCAGCTTCATATAGTCTCTATGTGCTGAAGCAAAATTCGTGCCAAAATAACTGCATCTTACTGACACTGTGAAATCAATGCTCTGACAGATGGATTCCACCTCTTCTCAATGAAGTTCTGCTCTGTAGAAGGAATAGAAACGACTTCTATTTGTTCTTGGTCCCTTTTCTATTTTAATTGTCATGGGCTCCTATAGCAGCTTTAGGTTTAGTTAAAGACATAAACTCAGAACATTCATTTCATCTCATTTTTGCTTCCTGTCATTTTCACACAAGGAATGGAGATGACTGCGACCTTTCTCGGCTGCTTGGCCCTTCGTGTATTAGCGTAGTTACTGGAGTACCTACTAAGGGTCAGGATTTGATTCTAATTGCCATAGGGGATCCAATGAAGAGCTGGATATGTACTTAGAACTAGTAATACAATACAACTATTAATACAAATGCAATACAACTGTTAATACAGTGTGGGGCAGTGTGGCAGGTGCCAAATGAATACAAGTACTGTGTTCTAATAGGTCTATCACAAATTGCAAGACCAGAAGTAGAAATAATCCTCAAATATATTCCCAGATGCCAGACAGTTTTAATGCAAACCAACGCCTTAGCATCTGTCATAATTACTTGCACATAGTAGGTGATCAATGCATGTCTCATGAATTGAGCTTAAGCTAAATTTACCAGGAAGAGTACCAATGGGGGTTGAGAAGGGGGACAGTGGGGAGGCTGGCAGAGGTGGAGTTATACCTGGGGACAATGCAGAAGTAGTCATGCCGATGATGAGACAGGAGAGACACAAAGCAGCACGGAAGGAAGGACTTGTGTCACGTGTCACACCAGTGGTGCATGAGGTCAGGTTCGGGATAAGCAAGCAAACTAGTCAGGAAGACACACAGGCAGTCACATCCTCAGGGGTCTAGGGACAGGGCTTCAGCAGGAGCATCTCCTAGAGAAGGCTGTGGGTGAGAGACCAGCCCCAACTTCTCATTTCCAAACCACTGATGTCAGACAGCTCTCCCAGGCTTGCTTCTGGGGCTTTGCGTTGAGTATGCTCAGTGAAATTTTAGGGTCTGATCTCACCCCACCTGCTTGCAGACAACTAGAATTATAAGTAGGAAACCCACAAATTGTCTTAAACTTAGGTACATAGTTATAACAACACGATGATGCAAATGAACTCCAATTTAAATAGCCAGTAAAGATATGCAAATGATGGGTTAATAAAATTTCCCCAGATTTCTCAGGTTTTACTCCCCATGGTTTTTAGAGGGTAAGGAGAGGACTTAGAGAACCCGATGATGGGGAAAGCTGCAGACAGAGGAATCTAAGAAAAACTGACGAACCTTCCTCACGTCTTTGACCTGGGGATAAACATTGTAAGTGAAAACACTTGATCTCATAACCGGAAAGAGAGCTTTGGTTTCATAAAGTTTCTGATTTGTGTGTGTTTTGTTTTTGTTTTTTGAACTGGGGGAGTTCCCTGGGAACTGAGACATCGCAGACACATTTCTGTTCCCTATTTTCAACCTTGATACAACAAAGCTTTTTTTTTCTTGATGTACATGGAAATACAATTTTTGAAATATAGGGTGTATTGCATTTGAAAGATTAACCCACATAAATAGAATTTTTTAAAAACTTTTTAAAATATCCAATAAAATGGCTTTGATGATTTTCGAGGAGCAAACAATTTATGATCTACAATACTTAATACAGACTGCCATTGTGTTTAGCACAGATTGCATCATGATTACTTGGGAAAGTCTTTGAAAATAGTTATGTGTATATATTCGGAGACTACTAGATCTGTAGGCTTAATAGGGGACAGTTGTAGTGGGCTTTTTTGTTTTGTTATTTTTTCTGCTTAGCACCAGAACCTTCTCCTCTTGTTTGTACATGCCCTATTATGGGAGTCTGTAAGTCCAAGTCCAAAAAGCCTGATACGTTTCCTCATTCCCGGCAGCCCAGCACAGGCACAGGACCTGTGTTGGGTCAGCTGAATGTCCTTGTCCCCAGCTGTGTGCTAACGAAGATGGAATCAGGTTAGAATGAGTGCTCGTGGCCTTCTGTTGCCCCCTTGTGTCGGGACCCCAGTGTCTTGCAGCGGTGGCTCCTTCACTGGGCTGTACCTTTGGCCGTGGACCCAGCCACCTGGTTCCCTACATTCCCAAGCTGTCTGGTAACCACCCAGGAAATGGTTTTTCTCTGTAAGGAAAATACCACAAACAGTGGCAGATTTTTCCAGACATGATCACCCTTTGGAGCATTAGGAAATCTACAAGTAGCTTAAGAATACAGCAAGGCCCAAGTGTTGGCTCTGGGATCAGAGGTCACCGGTCTCTGGGCGGAGCTCAGGGAGGGCGGGGACCTGCCTCTGTCACTCTGTGTGCCCAGTGCGGAGCTCAGTGCCCCAGCAAATGGGGCCAGCACATAACTTGATTTTGACTTGAATTCATAAAATGGTAACACCTCAGTATCCGTTTTAGGTATTTGGATCTTGACTGTAGGTTTGTCTTAAGAAGAAAAAAAACCACATTTTTATATTCAGGTGAGTAGGAGGCTGTGTTTTCGTTCCTAGGAAGTTGGGAGGGAGAGATTAGGTTCCTGGAAGATCCTATGGCTTGTAAACATTCATAACTACAGGTTAGGTTGTGTCACTCACTAGACAGCTTTGTGTTGGTTTGCAAAGTACAACAGTCCCTCCTACTGAACTTTGATTCAGAAAAACAACCGTCACCTCACAACCTCGGAGTGGCCCTGGGATACCTGCCTCCAGAATGCGCTCCAATCCTTTTTTGTTTGTTTGTTTAATGCTTTCACGTATGTGATTAAGCTTTCAAAATGATTAGAAACCTTTTCATCGTCTTACTTTTGTCACCTGTGACTCTGGGAAAAGCAAGGAAATCGTGTCTCAGTCTGCTGAATGCAGACAACACTGAAATGCTACTTTTCACAAAGACGGAAGAAACGCTGGTCGTGAGATCACATTGCAGAGATAAGCGACCGAACTCCGGCTACCTCTCCGTGCGGTTACAGGATCGCAAAGTGCTGCAGGTGGTGAACGTGACCAAGACCTTATCGGATGCTACACACTTTGTCATAAACCTCGTGACACACGAAGGAGGAGAGACAAATCTGACCATCCAACTGTGGGATTCTGAAGGTAGGCCAGAAAGACCCATTGAAGAAATACAGAATGTCAAGGTCAGAGTGCTCAGACAAAGAACAGACAGTCTTTCCCACGCCTCCATGCAGTTCGACAGAAATATCCTGCTGCTTATCCTCCCGATGGTACTGTTAAATAAATGTGCGTTTGGTTGCAAGATCGAATTGCAGGGGTTCCACAGGGTGTGGCAGAGACCTCTGCCAGTCGTCCTGGGGGCCACGACACAGTTTTTGCTCATGCCCTTTTGTGGCTTCCTTTTGGCTCAGATGTTGGCGTTGCCTGAGGCACAGGCATTTGGATTTGTAATGACCTGCACGTGTCCGGGAGGGGGTGGGGGCTATCTCTTTGCTCTGCTTCTGGAAGGAGATATCACTTTGGCCATTCTGATGACTTGCACATCAACGTTACTGGCCCTCCTAATGATGCCTGCCAACTCTTACCTCTACGGTAGGATGTTAGGGTTATCTGGTACGTTTCACGTTCCTGTTTCAAAAATTACGTCCACCCTGCTTTTCATCCTCGTGCCGATATCAACCGGAATAGTCATCCGGCGGACACTACCCGATAAGGCGAACCGCCTGGAGAGAGTCATTAGGCCCCTGAGTTTAATTTTAATGTCTGTGGGGGTTTATCTGACTTTCAGAATGGGATTGCTCTTTCTAAAAACAGCCAGCCTGGAGGTGCTTCTCCTGGGCCTCTTAGTTCCTGCCCTGGGCTTGGTGTTTGGCTACTCCTTTGCTAGAATCTCTAGGCTGCCCCTGCCCGTGTGTAAAACCGTGGCCATCGAAAGCGGGCTGCTGAACAGCTTCTTAGCCCTGGCCATCATCCAGCTGTCCTTTTCCCCGTCCAAGGCCGACTTGGCTTCTGTGGCCCCTTTCACGGTGGCCATGTGTTCTGCGTGTGAAATGTTACTGATCCTCCTGGGCTACAAGGTGAAGAAAAGATGTGTCCTTGTCAGGAAAGAGAAAAGAAAGAAAAGTCCCCTGATCTAACAGCGTAACAGTCCCTACTCTGAACGAGGTGCTGTGGGAGATTCAGCAAATATCAAAAAGGATGCCTGATCTGACTGCAAACCTGACGCAGGAGGGAAATACATGCATTGTCCTACGTGCTAAACACCCAGTGAGTAGGTAACGGAAGTTAGCTGAGCGGAAGCTGGAGGAAGAGAGCACACCGCAGCGCTGTTGGTTGGGAAGTGTTTTATGGAATTGGATTTGAACAGGATACTTCATTATGATCTCTTAAGTGGGAAAGAGCAATTTAAAAACACCTTCTGTAATGATTACAATACTAGCCCAAGTATTTACGGAACGGTTGTGTGCGAGTACATATTAATAATAGGCAGTCAGTGAAACGCTCACAGTATTAGGCCATTTTGGTTTAGTTGGTCAGCCGATAAGACAACCAAAGTTCTTTTTTATTTCTAATTTCACCAAATTCAGTGTATGATTCCCAAGGTTTATAAAAGACGTGCTTTGGCATGGTGGTGGATGGTCATTATTCACTTTATAAAATGATCATTGCCTGCACGGAATATTTTACTCCTGAGTCCCTGACACAGACCTCTCCACTTAGGGGTTGAAAATATAATTGCACAAATGGAACTTATATTCACGAACATTTTTTTACTGATTGGGTGAGTGGCTTTACCGGTTGCCCTTCCTCCTTCACCCTGTGACCTTGAACGAGACACCTCTTTGCACGTCAGTTTCCAAGTCTGCAAAATGAAGAGCTTCGGCTGCAGTTTAAGATCTAGCTCAACTCCAAGGTCTGGTTCTGGCATAAAACTCTACGACCTAGCACCATGGCCCAGGGCCCGGGCTGAAGAACGCACAGAGAACACATTCTATTCTTTGTGTTCCCTGCTGTGTTTAGCCCAAGGCCTCAAGCAGACTAGATACTCTTTGAACACTGACTGCATTAATTCCTCAGTAGTATCTATCCAGGTCAAGGTCATATGCCCTGCAGCCAGACTATGCCTGCGCCTACCATTCCAGCTCTGTCACCTACCTGCCTGATGACATTGATCAGATTATTTAATCTCCCCACCCAATTCCATGCGGAAATGGGGCTAATGACAGTACCTGGCTCACGATATTGTTGACAGGATTAAATGAGTTAATATGCGCAAGGTCCACAGAGCTCTGCCGAACACCCAGTAGTACTCTCACTGTTGTTACTCTGGGTGTATTTGAGTGATCTGCATTGAAAGCATTTGAGTATGTATGGGTGGAACTTGGAATATACTTTATTTCTCTCATAGATGTGTCATGGAAAACCGAGATTTTTACAGAAAATTTGTCTAATTTGGGTTGGGGTGAAGTTACTCCAGGTATTCTTTTTAAGAATGAGAGCCACGAAGCATGCTGTCTAATCACTGGAGCTCGTACCCAGCAATTTACACAGCCATGGTTGGTTAGGAAACGGTGGCAGGGTTAGGTCAGTGTTTTAAAACGTTTCCTCCCAGCCCTTAGGGCATGGCTCTATGACAGGTTGTTCCACACGTACACGTTCTACCGTACGCAGTCTCCCGTCTGAGGGGGCTGTAGGCATGACAGGGCACGCCAGGGTCTTCACCGAGATCTGCAACCCCCACCTATGTCTTGTCAAAACGTACAATCTCGTTAGATGTTCTGGAGGCGTCGTCCCCGAGCACCTGCACATTGCGTGTGTGTAAATGTCAGCCGTTTTCATCCAAGTCCACTAAACAGCTGTCACTCAAGGAGAACCTGACTTCCTTTCTTTTTTAGTGAAAAGGAGGTGCCATTGAAAAGCAGTCAGTTCCCTAGAGATACCCAAGACTGCTGGGAAAGAAATCACCCCAGCAGTCCCTCTTTATTATGCAAATCCAGTCATTACCATGCAGAAGGCTGACCAGATCACTCCTGGCCTTGACAAAGGTCCTCCTTCCCCAGGAACTCCTCCATGGACCAGAGTAGTCAGGTGTCTGAGGAGGTGTCGGGGACACTGTGTCTCCCCTCTCTCCCATGTGGACGTTCAGCATCTTTCGGACCTCCATCATGGGTGGAAATCAGCTGGTGGAAAGACATCTCCTAGGCCCCCAAGAGGGAACTGTCCATTAGGGGGACGTCTGGAACCGTGACCTGGACACCACACCTGGGAGGAGGTTTTGTCCTGGCACTGTGTGTGGCAGAGGCTGGAACGTGTCCCCTCCCTACCTCTGAAACACCTTGGCAGGGTAGAGGATCCTCGGGGTTGGGAACAATGACAGCAAAGGTTTAAAAAGTGCCCCCTAAACTGATTAAAAATAACAATAACAATCACATATTAACTCAAATAACATATTTTTAATAAATTTAATAAATTTAATAAATACGTTAATAACTATTTTTCAAAGCAAAAAAAAAAATAAAAAGTGCCCCTTGCAGAACCCCAGAGCAGGGCACTGGGTACCAAGGACTCTGCAGCCATCAGACGAAAGTCCTTCGGATGGCGTGGGGCCAGCTTGCCGCACTGCCCACCCCGGAGCTGGCAGACCTCCTGGGGCCGAGGACTCTTCGCTTTATGCCGAGGTGGACATTTGGGGGCAGAACAGCCTGTTGGCACTGCAGACCCTTTGAGTTCCTTGGGAGCAGTTGTGAGGTAGCAGCTGAGGCCCCTTAGAAGAGGATCGGACTTCCTGCTCATGTGAGATGGGAAGCCTGGAGTGGTTTTAATTGGGAGGAACACGATACCTGATCTTCCACCTACCTGCCTTCCTATCGCTTTCATTGACTTGATAGCAACTTCACCAAATCAGTGAGACCATATTCATTCAAAGCAGGTTTAAAGAGGACTCTAATGACATTTCTACAAATGCCCAGAAAGTTTTATTTGCCTATGAATTAACACTTGTCATCACGTAGCTGGCAAGAGTTTTAAGATGACTGATCATGAAGAACCAAAAAGCTAATCTCTGAAATTTTATTTTTTTAATCAAGAAAACAAAAGCAGTATTTGCTAGACAACTCAAGGTAGCCATTCAGATGCTTGAGACATCATCCTTTAGAACAGTGGTTCTCAACCTGTGGGTCGCGACCCCTTTGGGGGTCAAACGACCCTTTCACAGGGGTCACCTAAGACCATCAGAAAACACGTATCAGATATTTACATTACGATTCATAACAGTAGCAACACTACAGTTATGAAGTAGTGACGAAAATAATTTTATGGGGGTCACCCCAACATGAGGAACTAACTGTATTAGAGGGTCACGGCATTAGGAAGACTGAGAACCACTGCCTTAGAAGGATGAAAACAGCATTCTGACTCTCTATGAGCTTTGAGGGCTGGTCCCACCAGTTCCCACCACTCATCCCTGAGAACTCTTTCATTTGCAACATGTGGGTGAATCACCCTGTCTTTTGATCCAAGAAAGGGAACCGATTTCTTCCCAAGGAAGGAGCCCAGGGACCTGCTTTCCTACTGTTGGTCCTGTGGTGGCCAGGACATCTTGTATCTGCACAGCACTTTTGCATTATAATGGTTAAGACACACACACACACACACACCATGATCCCAGAGCTGTTATTTCAAGAAGAGGAAACATTTCAACGACCACATTTTAACAACACAACCTCGCAGTGCCATACATTCTTTAAGCGTGGACTCCGGAGTCAGTGCATTCTGCTCTTTGCTTTTGCTGTGTCAACCAAGGACAAGTAACTTAGTTTCCTCATTGGCATGATGAAGCTCATCACACTTGTTGCAACGCTTAAGTGAAAGAATGCATATAAAAATGAAACTGCCTGAAGCATGGTTAAGTCCTCAATAAACAGTGACCAAATTATTGAGAATAGGGGCCATTGTTTCTGGCCATCATTTACCTACCCACAGATCAATCGATCATTGGTTTACTACTGTGTATGTGGTTTATCTATCTATCTATCTACGTAGGTTTACTGCGCAGTATAGGTTTAGCAAATAAAAGCTGCAAAACTGGAGGTATACTTCCAATTTGTGTTTTGTAAACAGTAGTATGGAATAAAGGAAAGAAGGGGAGAAAAGGAAATGGGGAAACGGGAAGGAATGGAAGACGGAAGAAGGGATGCAAGAGGAAAGGAATTTGAAAAACGTGCAGAAGTGCAGGCAGAAGAACCAGAGGTGAGAAAGAAGAGGCCAGATCTTGAGCCTCCGGCGGGGCGGGGCGGGAGGAGGAGACTCAGGAGCACGGTTCGGGGGGCGGGGCGCGGCTCAGGGGCAGGGCGTGGCTTCGGGGAGTGGCGCGGCTTCGGGGCGTGGCGCGGCT
>PVJL010021471.1:0-10539 GCA_004026885.1 Lyroderma lyra
CACCAGCCCATTGGCATGGCCGCTGGTGCAAGAGAGCTGCGAGACGGGGAGAACTACACACAGGTAGGGGTGGATGATGTTGGAATGACAGAAGGTCAGTCTCAGCATTCTTTCAGCGTGGGCCACGGCACTAGCAAACCCCACCACGTAGGACCCAAACGTCAGCAGAGAACAGACCTGGGGGCACATGGTGACCGTGTACAGCAGAGGGTTGCAGACAGCCACGTAGTGATCACAGGCCATTGATACCAGCACATAGCACTTAGAAAATACAGAAACAGAAGAAAAATACTTGTCCTGTATCTCACATAAGAGATGATATTTTCTGACACAAAATCATTCAATTCTCTAGAGATAAACCCATAGGAGTAACAGAGATCTATAAAGACAAATTGAGGAGGAGAAAGTGCATTGCAGTGCGAAGGCTAGAATTCAGCCTAATTCAGGAGATCAAGCCCAAGTTGCCCACCACAGTAAACACAGAGATCCCTAAGAACAGAAGAAATGGAGGGGCTAAAGCTCTGACTGTTCTGATAATCCCACAAGGAAACACTCTGTCACTGGGAAGCTGTTCTCAGTCATTCTCTTCTAGGGAGCTGTCTGTGGAAACAAGGGACAAACTGGATTAAGGACAGGCCAAAGCATGGCTGAGGGAAGAAGCCTCCAGAAAATGAGCCAGTGCATGAATGCCCTCCCTTTTGCCTTTCTTGTCTCATTCATGACCCACCCCACCCGGAGCTATTGACAATGTGGCTGTGACTATATCTCAGCTTCCCTGGGCTGATCATGAATCCAAGCTAGAGTCTGTTAGCCTGGGAAGGTAGAATTCTGTTTTCTCTCAAGAGCTGAGGAGATGAACTACCTGAATTGGCTGCCCAAGGACTCTTAGAAAGACACCCCGTGAACCAGGAGTACAACCTGAAGCCACTGTCTCAGGCTCGAGAGACAGAAGCTCTCGTGTCTTCCGTGGTCCCATCTATCTCTGCCTCCATCTCCCAACCAGATACAGGCTTTCCACCATGGAGAATGCCAGTAGTGTCCCCTGCTGTCCATGTACATCCTGCCTTCCTCCTCTAAGCCTTTCGTTCCATCTCAGGTCAAAGTCAGTGTTGACAGCAAGGGAAGGTTCAATACATCCCAAACCTCTTGGTTGTGCATTTTTAAAAAATCAGGAAAAATGGGATTCAGACATTCACTTCCCTTCTCTGTGGTCCCCTCAGCGCTGGGCCTTATGCATCTCTTTTTTCATTATCCCAAAGGAGAAAACGATGTTAGTGCATAAAGCAGACAAGCTCAGATGCATCCTCTTCTGATTCCCTTGGTGCTGAGAATCAGAGCTTTTATAGACCCTAGTCTCCAAGGTGCTCTAGTAATAGACCGAAACGTCTGTCTGTGGATTTTCCCAGGTGGTCTACATCAACTTCCGGAGAAAAGATAGCAGCCCTCGATTTCTCTGGAATCCCGGGTGGCATACCATGGAAAACAAGTGTGCTATTTGATGATCTCAAGGACCCAATTATACAGTTTCCTGTGGATATTCCTCAGACTTGTCCCCACAAGGAAGAAATTGCACTGTCCTTGTTTATAGCCAGGGTGATGATGATTTCCCAGCATCTAGGGACTCAGGTCTTCTACTCAAATTTCCCTTTCACTCCAGGGATGTTATGACATTTTCTACTGAGTTTTGGGACTCAGTTTTTCCTCACCTTCATTAACTTGTGGCTCTTAAGCTTCATTTTAATAAAGAATGACTCCAAAAGTATTTTAATCACCATTCTGAAATTTTCAAAGGAAGTTTTGAGAATAAACTCCTTTAAACAGTTATATCAGAGTTGTTGGTGTCACAGAGAACAACTTAGACAACATGTTTCTAGCACCGTGAGCTGCTGAGAAGAGTGGAGACACCATACCACCCCTATCACCACCACCACCACCACCTCTCCACTCTGCTAATGGCCACAGACATGCCTTCAGTATATATGAGGAAATTAATATCGCATCACATACGCAAGGGATCACACACACATACACACACACACACACACACACTCACACACACACACACAAACACACACACAGCTGCAGAAGTTATAGATGTGTGCAGGCTGAAAATATAACAGGAAATGTACCTAAAGCCTTCCATCCTGTCATTCTTCTGCTACATGAATATTCTAAGAAACATTAAAAAAAATGTGAGCAACTGCATTTGTAAGTTTCCACTGAGGCTGCCAAAAATAACCCCAGTTTTCCTGGAACAGTCCTAATTTACACCCATTATCCTTGTATAGTGATCAATCCAAGACCCTTTCACTCTCAAAAATATCCGGATCTGGATAACAAATTATATGGTCACACTGCTAAAATGAGCATAAGCATCTAATCAGGCCCTCTGGCCTCTGCTGTCTCCTAGACCCACTGACCTTCATCCCCGCGCTGACTAAGGGAATAGCTGTCTTTTACCCTCTCTGCCCTCAAAGTTCCCTTTAACTTATCCTACTCTTCCTGGCTAACCAATACTATATCCTGGCTAACCAATACTATCTCATTAGTACATTGAGACTTCCAAAATGGGAAGGGCAGTAACTGCAAGTTGTTTATGATTTATACCTAGCCAAAAACCGTAAAGCAGAAAATTACAAACCCTAGCTTGCTTAAAATGTGTGGAAGAGGAATAAGGAGAGAAGAACTACATAGAAATAAACATTGATACAGTTTACATCGTAGTCATTGGTTCAACGGTGCAATATTTTTGTCTATCATCATACAATAAATTGATTGGTATTATTTAACAAGTTTTGGCATTTATGTCCATTTTGATCCAGTAGTAGTACTCCTAGGGGTACACCCAATAGAAATAAGTCCATATGTTTACCTAAAGACATGCCAAGAAGGTTCATAGCACCACTTTACATAATAGCCCCAAAGTGAAAGCAAACCATGTCAATCAACTCTAGACTGGATAACACATTGTGGGATATTAGTCAACTAGAATTCCAATAGTCATGAACTTGATAACATAGATAAATACACAAACCTATGGAGCAAAATAAACCAAACACACAAGAGTGCGTACTTAATGATTGAATTTATATGAAATTCAAAATCAGGGAAACTACCCTTTGGTGTTAGAAGTCAGCTACCAGTTATTCATGGCTGGGCAGTCAGGGGCTGGTAACTGGAACAGGACACAAAGGGTGTGCCTCAGGGCTGCTGCTGCTGTTCTATTTCTGATAGGAGTGTTCAGTTTATACAACTTATTGATTTATATCCTATGTTACACTAAGTGAGAAGTTCAGTTAAAACATAAATGGAGAACCAAACAAATTAATATTTTAATAAATCATCTTTCCAAACTACTAAACATCTTTGGGCCATAATTTCCTCATTTGTAACATGGGGATTTACTGACCTAACAACATCTCAGTATGGTAGCACATGCAAAATATAATCATTTTAATTTTTCATCTATAACATATAATATGATAGCCTCCTTTTTACTTCTATGAAGAATGGAAATCAAGAGGAAGTAATTTCTGCATATGGAGCAATTACAGAATATTGTAGCCTGGCACAATACTAGAAGTTTTCTAATGTAATATTATGTTTATAACAAATATACAGTCTGTATATGTGTGGCAGATTATTTTTTTCAAAAATGGTCATACCAATACACAAATACACACACACACACACACACACACACACACACCTTGCATACTACATGTTCTTGGTACCATGGAACTAACAATCCTCCAGTAAACAGATGGTGTCTATGTTCACTACCCTTGCATCAAGGCAGGGGCATGAGATTTCTACAACCAGTAGAGTATGACAGATGTGACACTATGCTACTTCCAAGATTCAGTCCTAAAGGGTAGAGCTTTCCTCTCTCTCTTCCCCGCTCTCTCTCTGGCCGTCTTCACTCTTGTTCCTTTTTTGTCATCCTCTTGACTC
Source organism: Lyroderma lyra (assembly GCA_004026885.1). Lineage (NCBI taxonomy): Eukaryota > Metazoa > Chordata > Mammalia > Chiroptera > Megadermatidae > Lyroderma > Lyroderma lyra. Next base: position 3,955 of record PVJL010021471.1, read on the forward strand.
ACGGCAGTCATATTGGAACTCTCCGGCCTTATCTCAAGATACACCAGAGCAACAAGTTTATGGTCATTTATCCAATGTCAAGGTGTAGTAGAAGTCCTCTAGATTATCTATGGTGGTTGGTGGAAATCAGGAAAAATGCTTAAGGGAAATAGACAAGGGAGTTTTAAGGCTGGTCTGGAATACTTAGTCCAATTTCCCTCACTACTCAGAAAATCTTCCCATTTCATATTTAAATGATGTTTTTGAGGTTTAATTTCATGAAGAAAACAGGAATTTCTGTTAGTGAATGTGTTGCTATGGTCCATCAATAAAAGAGTGAGAAAGAATGATCTCAGTTTGTTACAGTAAAAGTCAATGTATTCATTTATTAATAATCCAATAAATATTTATTAAGACCATCTATTTCTAGCTATCTTGCAAACTTTATATTCAGAAAAATCTCTCTGATATAAAAAAACCCCCTAAGAATTCTGGATAAAATATAAAAATCTTCTATTTGTTAATGTTCAAGCTTGCATAAATTAAGTGAATTCCTGTGAGAGCAAAAGAGAAAAGATAAGTAAGACTCCAGAGAGGAGCACAAGTACTGCCCTGAGGGAACTAGTGGATCCCCTGTAGCCCAAATCTGGGGTTTAATTGGATTGCTATGCAGGACATAAGAGATAAAGCCTGGGATTTAAGCAGGTTGAAAGTTTAGAACAATTATTGACTGATTATACTAGATCCCCCAAAGGAAACATCTGTGGCTAAGTTAAAATAAGAAAAAAGCCCACAGAGGAAAAGGGCAATGATATGTGTCTGACTTGACCTTGGCTCTAGATGGGCAGAAAAATGGAGACTATATCCCCTAAAAATTTCTAACCACCTCTTCATTCCAGGCAAACAATTCATACTAAACATATAACCCTCCCCCCAAAACAACTCCTTTTTGGAGGACACAATTTAAATTTAGATATCAAGTAATTTTTTTCCAAATAAATAGCCAAGAATCACGAGCTCTTAATGAAAATCACCAAACAAACACAAAATAAGCCATTAGGAATGCAAATCACCATGAATGATGAACCACAAGCTAGAGAACTATTAGGCTTATCAAGAACAAAATACAGAATAAATTTACTTAATGTGGTTTAAAAAATAAAAAAAAACACATTGAAAATATAATGAAGGAAATATCAAGATTGACAAGGAAGATTTTAAAAACAATCACAGAACTTTTAGAAGTGAAAAAATTATAGTAGAAGTTGGGAACTCTAGGAATATGTTAAAGAGCTGGTTAGATACAGATGAAGAGAGAATAAGTAAACTGGAAGGTAGATTGAAGTAATTACCTGAGGGGAGGAATAGATTGTGAATTAGAAATACAATTTTAAAAAATGTTGAAGTAGAGATAATCCAACAAGTATATGAAGATCATTTACCATGTTCTAGGCCCTGTGCTTTACTTTAAGAATAAAGCAACAATCAAGATGGAACTGCTCTGTAACATGATTGTGGTGGGGTTGCACAATCTACACAAGCATTAAAATTTATAGAACTTTACACTAAAAAGGCAAATTTTATTGTGTTTCTTTAAATACAATTTTTTAAATTAGCAATAAAAAGACACAGCCGCTGCCATTTTAAATACATAATCTAGGTGGAAAAACCTAGAATAAACAAATGCTTACACATACTAACTAGAAATACAATGAATGTGTCAGTGAGAAGTTCTGTGGTGGTATGAAACCATTTAACAAGGGTGTCCTGCTGAATCTGAAAGGTCATGAAAAGCCTCTCTGAGGAAGTGAAATTCAGATTTAAAACTTAAAAGAGTAGGGATAATACCTGTTAAAAATGTAAGTAGCAATAAAAAAGAGTTGTTTGCTTTTGACTGTCCAACTTTGAACCTTGTGTGAGCCTTGGTTGGAGGTGGGACTCGGCTGCCTTTTGTAAAATCTCTCCAGAGACTTAAGACCTGTACTCAGCCAACCAGATGTCCCCAATGCAGGACTCTGAGTCTGGGGTAAGTGACACAGAGAAAATTTGTATTTTATTGGTGCAAAGACAAAGAAAGACCCAAAAAAGCTACCAATTGACAACAAATGGGTGTTGATGGTGCCAGCAGGAGTGGGCAGCACAGCCTGACCAGATGGTTCTGTGTTATAACTTGGCTGTAATTTCACTACCTGGTTTCCCCTACATATTGCTTGGCTCCAAAAGCTGGTTTCCCAGACTGTTTCAAGAGTCTATGCACTACCCCATTTCTTGCCAATTAATACCTTTTTTTGCCAAAGTTAACCAGAATCAACTTCTGCTGTTTGCAGTCAAGAACTCTGGTTGGTATAATACAGAGTGGAGAATATGGGGGCTCTGTGCAGGGAATGGAGACAGGAAAAACCTTCCAGGCTGTAGGGCAACTTTCTCATGTCCCCGTGATGAAGGTAGACACATCCATCCAAATCACCTTCTTGAAGGTTTATAAAAAATGCTGCCTCAAAGTTTTTAATTAATTTTTACCCTTCCAGGGAAATGTTGTTTGCATATGGTTTGGAAGAAAAAAATAAATGAACATTTCCAATTCCAGGGACCATACTTCATATTTCTGAACAAAGATTTTAAGACATTCAATTCTTTAATGATGTCTCTTTTCTTTAATAAGTTAAATTACACTGTTGAGTAGAATGAATGCTAACTGTATTTGCTGACTAAACAGAACTGTATTCGATGAAATATTTGCCCAGCATTTTTAATGCAATATGTATCATAAAAAAATAATGACAATGATGATGATGATGATGACTACTATGTTTAATATCCAAGGAACTAATGGCACAATAATTATTTTATTAATGATTAAAAAGGGTATGATTAAATTGATCAATGTTTTGATAAGGTTTTTTTTTTTCATGGACTCCATATTCACTTTGTTGTCTGAGATTCCTTATAAAATCAACACATGGAATAGCTTTTTGCACACTTTGTAAAACTTGGAAAGTAATTTTATACTAAACAATCACTTACAGAGTATTATAGAAAGTGTAACTTTTATTTTATAGCAGGTTATTTCATGCTAGATATTTATTCAGAAACAGTTTCCAATATTACATTGTCCCCATGGAAATGCACAATGTGTTTTAGGATATGATTTTTAATTATGCCTGGGTGGGGCAGGGAGCTCTCTAGGGCTTCTTTGAAATGTGCATTAATTTCATTCACAGGGGCTCCGCCCTCATGGCCCTATCACCTCTCTAAAGACACTACCTTCTAATATTATCACCTTGGAGGGCAGGTTTAAACATATGCATTTTGGGAGGACTCAAATATTCAAATCACGGCAGTACCTTCCCTGCAGAGCTCCTTCATCTGCAGTTCAATTGTCCTCTAAGTTATGACAATCCGAGTAGCCCTAGACCCCTGTGAGTGTGTCTGGGCCATGGTGTGGTAGCAGAATAACAGCCCTTCCAACAGATGTCCATGTCCTAACCTCTGCAATGTATGAACGTGTTATGTTCATATCAAGGGGTTGTGGATAGAATTAGGGTTGTTAATCAGCTGATTTTAAAAAAATTTTATTTTTTAATTACAGTTGACATTCAGTATCATTTTTTAAATATTCATTTTAGGTGTGCAGCATAGTTGTTAGATATTTACACAAGAGTTGTCCAAAAGAAATCCAGCCATAAATGCCTCTATTTTTCATATTACATGGCCGGATACTTTCTGGACAGCCCTCGTATAATTTACAACGTGATCCCTCAGATAAATCTAGTGCCCACATCATCAGGAGATTTGACGATAAGGAGATTATTTTGCATTATCCAGCTGGAACAACTGTAATCGAGTATCCTTCCAGTATGGAAGGGAGGGGCAGAAGGTGAGAGTCAGAGAAAAGTTTGAAGATTCTAAATTACTAACTTGGACGATGGAGAACGAGGCCACACACGAGGATTAAGAGCAGCCTTTAGGAGCTAGAAAAGAGGAGAAAACAGATTCTCCTCCAGGGTCTCCAAAAGGAAACCAGCCTGACACTTCTATTTTAACTCGGTGACACCTATTTCTGACCTCCAGAACTGTAAGATAATACATTTGTGTTGTTTTAAGCCCCTAAACTTGTGATAATCTGTCACAGCTGCATTAGAGAACTAATCCACGTGGTTTGAAAGGTGCCCCAGGGAAGCTAGAGGAAATGTGGAGCACGCTTCTTTGTTTCCCTCCTCTGGGCGAACAAAACCCATTCTGTCTGCTTTCCAGTGCCTGAAAACATTTCCTTCCTGTACTTTGCCTGGTTTTACAGCTATTTGCAGTGTTAGTGTCACAGAAAAACTGCACTGGTTGGAATTAAACAGGCAAGGAAGACTTTATTCAGCATTATTGCAACAGGGGTCGAGACTACTACAACAGGCAGAGGGATTAAACTCAATTCCACTGAATCAAAAGGTAGGAGGACTTCTAAACACTGGAGTGACCTAAATGAAAAAGTCCTGGAGGATGTTAAGGGGCAGGTTGTCCTATGTGATGATCATGTGTTTACGAATTGTCATTTATTGAAGTAAGGCTCCATCTCTCACATAAACTAGTAGATGGGGATGCTATCCTTCTTGATGGCTACATTCCCTCCCCCCACTTGACTGAGATACAAAAATTGTACATGTTTAGGTTGTATGTGGTATTTTTAAAGATGTTCTATGTGATGATTTACTATACACATTACATGGTGATGTGAATCAAGTTAATTAACACATCCATCACCTCACACAGACCCTTTCTATTTTAAAAATAGAACTGTATAAACTTAAGATGTACAACATGATTATTTCATATGTGTCTGTTATGAAATGATTACAATAAAATTAACACATCTATCACCTCAGTTACCTTTGTTTGTGATGAAAACATTATAAATGTATTGTCTGAGCAAATTTCTAATACATAATACACTATTGTTAATTACAGTCACCACGTTGTACATTAGGACCCAAAGACTTTTTTATTTTGTAACTGAAAGTTTGTACCCTTTGACCACCATCTCCCCATTACCCCCTACCCTTCCGTTTCTGGTAGCCACCATTCTATACTCCGGTTCTATGAGTTTGACTTTATATTGCACAAATAAGTGAGATCATACATACTTGTCTTTCTGTGTCTTATTTTACTTAGTGTAATCTCCTCTGAATTTGTCCATGTTGCCACAAAGGGCAAGGTTTTCTTCTTTCTTCTTTATGACTAGGAGAAGATTTGCATCTCAAACTGTCAGAGAAAGAATTTGCAATTACAGGATTTCTAAAGTGAATGCTGTAAGAAAAGGGAGATCAGGAGACTATAGCCAGGAAGAAACCTGTCTACACTTCATCCAGCTGAGGGGAGCATTAAAGGTATCTTGTTCTGTAGGGTATTTCTGGTACCTATGACTGTGTCATGGTCAGAACCAGAAATCTAATAGTTCTTCTTTTTTTAATTTTGCAAGAATATTAAATAAACAATGGGAAAACTACATTTGTAAATAAGACAGTGAGCTGAACATATTCTGACTTTATGGTGGAAAGTATTTTCTGAAGTTAACGTAAGACGAATATAGGAGCAACAAACATAAAGTTGAAACACGCGCTGCTTTGGGGAGTCAGAGGCCATAGGGAGAGTGGGACTGAGAATAATTGAAGCATCTTTAATTGGAGATTTGGTTGCCCTCCTGACTGTAAATGCTGATCATCAGATTCGGTGTGAGTTGTCTGACTTACCTGAGGTGTACTGACTGAGGCTGCTAGCCTGGGGGATGGAGGAGAGAGAGAGAAAGGGGAAGGAGAGAGAGAGAAAGAATGGAATAGAATGGAATAGGATAGAAAAGAGAACTTAAAAAATTCTCCTCTAACCCTGCTGATGTACTTTTTCGTTATCTAATAACAATTTTCTCCTTTCCCCTCTTTTAAATTTCCTAACAAGTGGCTTTTGTCATCTCCCTCCTCAGGTTGTTATCACCCAGGTCCTGGTCCCTCCTCCCTGCTCCGCCCCACTGGAGGTTTCAGAATCTGCTCACAGTCACTCTCTTCTCAGGCCCTCGCTGTCTAAATGATTCATCAACACCCTGGCCTCTCAGTGCTTTTAACAACTCATCTCCAGAGCTGATGGTCATATCGCCAAAATGAGTTCGGATGGCCAGTTTTGACCACAACCTTACCAACCCTGCTCACAACTGTTCACCCTCAACGACACAGGCAATCCACTGATTCTACGACTTTCTATCTATCTGCATCTATACAGTCCCTCTTGTGTGTTTTTTATTGTTTATTTTAAATATACTTTAAATCTATCCTTACTTTGCATTTCCTTACAAATAAGATACACTGTTGTGGCCAATATCACTCCATTATAGTTATTTTACTAAGTGTTTTCCCTGAAAGAACTCAACCAGATCTTCATATCTTGATGACTACACCAAAGTACCTAAACATTTCTGGAGAGAAACCGTCACACGAATTATGCAAAAGTATTTTGGAAACATTAAACATCGAACTGTACATGTAAGGTGTTGTGAATCTATGAAAGAACAGCCACAGGCTTGCATTTCTTGACAAGACTTGTTATGTGCACTGAGTAAAACCATCTTTT
>PVJL010021472.1:0-10559 GCA_004026885.1 Lyroderma lyra
AAAAAAAAGCACATCATTCAAGGAGGGAGCACAAATGTAAGAGGGTTTGTAATCAAGCAGGCTACAGCTTTGCTCAGCCTTTCAGGATATGTCTACAGTTTGAAATTACTGAGCCTTGGAAGAAACTGTGAGGCTTAGTGGAATAGGGAGAAAGAACAAGCTGGGACTTCTTTTTGTCTCCTGCCTCTCACTAGTTAAAGTCCATTCCAAGAGTTGATAACTCCCACACACTTTGGGTTGGTGTTACCTGGCCCCTCTCGGCAAGTGCTAAGGAAGCCAGAGAGTCCCAAGGCCAGGTACAGCAAGCACTCAGGTATGGTAATCTCTGCTTGTGAGTTAGCACCCATTCGAAGGCTCCTCAATTTGAGGCAGTGGTAGCATTAGCAGCAGATACCTGCAGGAATGGCATGAGACTAGTCTGGAAACAATTCCAAGCAGCTGAAGCGTTAAGGTGAGGGGAAGGAGAGAATGTGAAACTAAACACATCAGTGGTGGTTCATTAACTGGGGCCAAGAGAGTCCCGTGAAGTCACCCCTCACCTCCACCACTGCTTACCAGATACTAAGAGCCTCAAAGAAAAAAAACCACATCTTCATTATCTTTCATTCCATTTCTCCCTTTTAATATAAATTCTATTTCTATTCCTTTAGTAGTAACCCTAAAGGTTTTAACATGGATATGTAAAAAAACATCTAAAATAAGTCCATCTTCACCACTTTTCTTAAAAGACACAAGAATCTTGTAAGACTCCTTCCCAAATTAGTTGCTACTGTTATTATGTATTTGGGTTTTATTTGGGCTTAAATTTTTTAACTGCATAAAACATTATTATCATTGTCTTCTATACTTCATGACTATTAAATTTATCCATATATTTCCCACCTTCTTTGCTCTTCATTTCTTTTTGTATCTTCTATCTTCCAACCAGGGTGGCTTTCCTTTTTCCTGAAGCACATCCTTCAGAACAGGTGGTGACAAACCCTTATAATCTCTCTCTTTGTCTATGGAATGTCCATTTCACTTTTGCAAATATATTTAGGAAAATATATTTTGGAATTCATAACCACCTTTTCTTAGCACATTGAAAACACCATTCCTTCGAATGCTATTTCCATTGTTACTCTCAAAGGTGAACCCTCAGTCTAACTCTTGTCCCTTTGAAGTTAAACTGTTTATCCACACCAGCTCCTATTAAGATCTTCTCTTTATTGTCAGTGTTCTGCAACTTTGCTCTAACGATGTACTCTGGCTTAGTTGTGGTTACAAATTTCAGAGGACATTTGCAGTCCTCCCCAACTACCAAAGTGGAAGATAGATAGTTTTCCTTTCAGTCCCTTGGAGAGGACAATTTCTTCCTAGTTTACCTTAAATGGAGAGAATAGCACTGTGGTGTCTCAGCTTTATGTAACTTAATTTCCTAGTAGATGTGCTACCTGGGCAGGCTCTGGATTTCTTTGATTCCCATACTTTCATGACATCAACATCCAAGTTTTTCAGGCTAAGCAAATGCACTCAAACCAAAAGCTGGCTTTAATGCTCAATTTACCTTCCAGGTTCCCACTGTCCCTTAGATTGTGGCCACTGACTATTTGGAGATGATTAATACATTTAAAAATATTTTGTTTTTCTTTAATATTATAGCCTATATTTTCGGGTTGTTTTTCAATGCCAAAGTTGGTTAGGATATTGTCATACCACAGTCTGTCATACCATAGGAAACAGAAGTCTTAGTCATTCATCTATCCCTCACACCTCTACACCTACCATCCAATGCCTTGCACATATTATGTACTCAATAAATGTGGTTGACTTGATTTGAAACATGCCATTATAATAAGGAATACTGTTACAACTGAAAATCAGGTAGCTTTTCAATAAATAAAAGCGTTAGTAAAGATTCTCAATTCAGTGTTTTAAAATAGCTTCCAGTTAAACTACAACTTTATAATATACTGTGTTTTGCTTAGATACAAATTTTGATATACTCTTAGGTTAAACTTTTTAATATACATACTATAAGGTATCACAGTCCAAGTTTCATACAGATATTAAGACCACATTGAGATAAAACTAATTTCATGCTTAAATTGTCAAAAATAAATATAATCTTTACATGTTTTCATCTAAGTATAACAAGGGGTTGACTTTAACAAATTCCTGAAAAAATAACTGAGACTTTACATATGTATGTCAACCTTTGGTCCATGGAAAGGAACTGAAATTCTAAGTTCTATTCATTAATTTGTTGTGATACACCTAACTTAGAAAAAATAATTTCGCTTGTTTTCAGTTCTGATCACTATTCCTTGGTGCCATGAGTGATGATAATATAATTGTTTTATATGTCCCTCTCAATGTAAAAATTGGAATAATGATACTTTCCATATACTAAAAGTGCTGAAAAGACTCATGGTAAGTTTCTTTGAGCTACCTGCAAACAATGTAACAAATTCACACACAAAAAAAAACCCAAAATGGCAGTAATGAATTTGTCAAAACATGGTAGACAATAGACAAATAATACACTTGAGAGTGTAACCACTTTAAGATTCTGGTTTATGAAGCACCTGTTATGGATTGGGCCCAGTGCTAGTTGCTACAGACACAAAAATAAGCTTGAAGAAGTTGTGTAATGGAGGACACTGGAGGAGGCAGCAGTTGAGTTACACTGGGAGAATGTAGAGCAGTCAAGAGCTAGGCCACTCACCTAGGCCAACTCAAGTTAACTTCTCTTAGTCTCAGTTTCATTTTTAAAAATGAGGATAATAAGCCCTAGATCAGATATATCAGTGATAGAAACCTAGGACTTTAGAAAGATATTTATCAGGGGATACATCCTAAGATGCTGGAAACAGTGAGTGTTACAAATATTTGGAAAACACAGATTTATAAAATGAAATTAATACAGTACTTGACACATACTGAGTGTTCCAAAATGGTTATTATGTTTATTATTACCACAAAGAAGGTGCATCTAATGCAGAGAATTCAGGGAACGCTGTCTAGGAAAGTTTACCCCTAAGTGAAAACCTAAAGAGTGAGAAGATATAAGCAGGGGGAAAGGACAGGAAAAATGGTACCTCTTTGATGCAAAAAAGGCCTAGAGGTATGAGGGAGCTAGAAGCAGGGCAAAGCAATTCAGTAAAGAAAGAAGTCTTTCTAATCTTCTCTACCACCCAAAACTAACTTGTCAAAAAGCTGTCACTGACAGCAAAGAGAATTTCATGCCTGGAGGGATAAAGTTCTCAGCAAGAAAGTTAAGCCATTCCAGCAAGCTAGGTCATTCTTAGTACACTAATGTTTTCCTATTTAGAATCAGAATTGTTGGCTCTTTTTCTGTCAAGACCAGGCCATATCAAAGGCTCTGTTGACAAAATAACCAATGAACAGAAAACAGAATACTAACAGGTAGAAGCAGGACGACCAACGGAGAGGCAGAATAATTTTTTAAATCATCTTAAAACATGAGGTTTTTCATCATGCAAAGCTGTGAGCCTCTTGGCTCAGAATAAAGGCCAATATTGATCTAACAAAATTTGACATACAAATTCACATTTAGTTTTGCTTATAAAAGCTTTGATTAGCATTGCTTGTGCATTCCAAACTAGCTAACCTAATTTGAGCTTTGAGCATCAGCATAAAGACATCTGTATTTCTTAGTCAACCATTATCATTAGTACTCCTTAGATGAAAAGCTACTGTACTTGGAACACTGCCTGTAGTTCATTGCTCTTGATGTAAAACCAGAAAGATTCTTCCCATTTACAAATCCTAGAATAGGGAGTTCCCTGGTGGTGTAGTAGCTAGGCTTTGATCCTGTCAACACTGCAACCAGGGTTCGATTCCCAGCCAAGGAATTACCCCCACCCAAAAATAAATAAATAAATAAAAACCCTAGAATATATCAGTTTGCCTTTGGCTGCCTAATCAAATCACTTTCCAGATCAAAAGCATGTAAGATATTCACAGACTACTAAAAAGCATAATTTAGGATTAAAATGCCCTCTCTTCAAAATGATACCAAAAGTTGACATTTCTCTCCCATCTTTTACAATACTAAAAATTCTGTTTTCAAAATTGATGTAAAATCAATGCAGGAATACTGGCAAAGAACACAGAAAGAGTGAAAGTAAAGATAAATACTCCTTATGACATGATTCCGTAAAACTTCAGCTCAAATTATAAAAGTAATAAAATAATTTTGTAAAATAATCTTTTTTGTTGTGATTACTTACGTGAAAAATACAAGTTTGAATAACAGAGTTTTAACCAATATTCTGAAACTCACAGGATGTTTTCTCCTAAATGTACACTTAACTGATATATTTGTACCAATGTCTAACTAGTACAACTGGATTCATAGTTCTCATAAAATTTTTTTGTAATCTTTTTCAATAGGGAATGCTCTCAAATGAAGTAAAAATTAGCAGTCTTTAAACCAGGATATGTACACCCAAGGATACATTATGACTTTCCAAGGGATGGGGACCTGAACATTTTCAAAAGAATCCATTTTCAGATTGTGTTCCTATCAGGGGAGAAGCCTTGAATCAAGGAATCTCCTTTCACCATGGCGCCTCACCAACTTTACAAATGAGAAGCAAGCTTCCCATCCATCCAGAATCTTTCAAGGCTAAATTGTGCCAGGGTGTAGAAACTTCCAAAGCACCAAAGTTCAACACAGTGGTGCCTTAGCTGAGAAAGTGAATGAGTCTAACAACTAGGTGACAGACATAGACTTTTGTAATTGAGATGGTTCCAATCTTTTGCCTCACCCCAATAAGTCTAACAATAAAAATGAATTAAAAAAAAAAACAATAAAAAACAAACCTAGTGGGTGCTCACCTAACAGATCATTAAAATAAGGCTTGATGAAAATTAACTAAGACATTTGGGGTTATTATTCAGAAGTTTAGGAACCATTTCCATCTTCTTGTCTATGTGAACAACATTTGCATTATAAAAACAAAACCACCATGCACAGGAAAACCAGACAGACTGATGCTGAACCCTGTCTCATCTAGCCATCCAAGATAACCAGAAGTAATTATTTAAAAAAAAAAAAAAGCCCCATAGTGTTACTAAGAGAATAATTGAAGATGAATGTTGACTAATTACTTTTAACAAATACTTATGAAAATGTATATTACACATATTTCATCATTTTTGTACTAATAACAATGGTAATGACAAATCACTTCAAAAGAATTTTTAAAATCTTTTAAACTGTACCGTCCAATACTACACTGGCTATAGCACCTGAAGTGTAGCTAGTGAAATATTCAGTAAGTGTAAAATACACACTGATTTTGAAGACTCTAATATGAGAATGCAAAATACCTCATTAATCAATTTTCATTTTGATTACATGTTGAAATGATATTTTGGAGGTACTGGATTATAATGTATTAACATTCATTTCATCTATTTCTTCCTACCTTTTCAATCAGGTGAAGAGGACCAAAGTTTTGCCACCCTAAAAATGCCTTTTGGAATACTAATTTTAAGCTGGTTATTAAGAAAAAAGACTCACAAAGAGTATTTGACTCTTTCCCTTTTCTGGCAAATAGACTTACAAGGGAAAACCTGCTCCAGGAAAGAACTCTTTGCATATTCACCTTAGCCTAATTTGAATTAAGTATGGTAAACAGGAAGGCTCCAAGGAGAGGCCTGTCTCATTAGAACACACTTTGTGTCCCTGTTTCTGGGTTGTCAGCAAGAATGTACCTGCCTTGTGCATTCTGTTCTTCCTCAATTACATGTAAATTACCTATTTCCTTTGAATTCTCAGCCCCCTACCCCCTCTGTCCTTTGTCCATAATGACATATAAACCTCAACCACCCAATGCATTTTGGATCTCAAATCTTATGACACCCCTTGCATGTACTTCTGTAGTAAACTTTGGGCATTTGTGCCTGTTAATCTTTCTCTGTTGATTTGATTATTAGCCAGGGAAAAAAGTATTTTCTTTCAGCCACCACAAAGACTACTCAAAATTTTTAATTGCTATGTAAACTTTACATTATATTTCTATTGGACAGAACTGCCTTCTGTCCAATAGACAAAAAATGGTTTTTAAATGTGTACATTTCTATTGCATATAACTATGACAAGGATACCAATATAATACTCTAGAGCAGGGGTGTCCAAACTTTTGGCTTCCCTGGGCCAGACTGGAAAAAGAATTGTCTTGGGTCACACGTAAAACAGGATAGGTGATGAGCCAAAAAAAAAAAAGTTGCCAAAAATCTGGTAATGTTCAAAGAATGTGTGTTGGGCCACATTAAAAGTGACCCTTGGCTGCAGGTTGAACATGCCTGCCCTAAAGTATAAAAGTAATGAAATTAAAAAATATATGTCATGGCTTATGAAGATTCATATTATCTGATAGATTTTCAATCCCAAAATGTTGTTAGTTTTGTTACCAATTACCTGCTAGGATTAAGTAGCTAGAAAAAAATGCTATTTTCACTGATTTCCTCATCTAAAATTTTCATTCTGTACATACTGTCTTGGTTTTCAAATTTTCAAAGTCTACAAACTAAATCTTATATTTCTCCCTATATACTTTAAAAGCATTTTATAACACATAGACATCTGAAAGTGGTTGATTATTGAAAGAAAATTACATTACCTGGATAAGCATACGGCAGCAGAGCTACTGACTTGCCTCCAGGAGCAGCACACAGATCCAGAACCTTCTCTCCATCCCTTACTTCCTGAGCAAGTACTGGGAGAAGAGGCAGCATTCAGGAGATAGTATTTTTTTAGGTTTCCAATTTGGTGTCTTTCTGAAGGCAACCTGTTGGGAATTCTGCTAAGGTAGCACTTCATTGTTTTAGGACAATAGGGTAAAGATCCTTGAAAGAGTGTGTGATAGCCATTCAAATATAAATCCTTTTCCAGTTCAAAGGGATAGCTGAATCTGTTAAGAAGGACAGCATATTGCCAGCATGATGGAGATGTCAGTATATCCCTAGAAATAGAAAAATAAGGAATATTATTACATACCAATAAATTTTATATTACTAATCAAGCTCTGGTTCTACTTTTACACTTTGCTTACCTGAGACTTTTAGAGCCAGGATCAATACTACTGACCTTTCCTATTACCTCAGGCTCTGTTAGGACTCAACCGGTAGGGATGACACTGTTTTTCTTATTTTTAAGATTTAAAACTCTAAGTTTTGTTCAATTCAACCATGTAACTTAGATTAAAACTTTTTAAAACTTTTTTCTTTTATTTGCTTTCCTCCCTTCCTGTCAGCCTTAATGGTTCTGTTTTTCTTAAGGTTACAAGAATGCCACATTAATCTTGAGCAGAACACTAATTTGCAAGAAACTGAATCAGCCCAGCCATCTAGACACCAACAATGGGGCTGCAACCCTAGACTGAGATTCTCCATCAGATGACATATGAATCACCCCTAAGACCAGGTTCAAGAACAGCAAACTAGACCCCAGGAAATACTCTCTCCTTCACATGACTAACTCCCCTTTCCATTTGTTCTGCTGCTTCCTTCTGCCTAATAAACCTTCTGGCCATTCTAAGAATGGGGAGATGGCCTTTGGGGACAGGAGTCTGCCATCATCCCAAAATGTTGGCATTTTGAATAAATCTGCTTTTCTTTCCACCAACTTTGTCTTTTGACTAGTGGAAAAGCAGTGAGCACCTGGACCTTAACTCAGTAACAAACCCAGCACTTATAGTCCCATCTTTATCTCTGCTTTTTTGTTCATCATGGATTTATTTCTTTTGTTCCAATTTTGGCCATTTAAAATATTTATCTTGATTACCAGGTTATATGTGCCCCTTAAATTTTGTATCTGCAGACGAACTTGTTGCCAAAAGAAAAAACCAAGATAAAATATGCTCTGCCTTTACATATCTCTAATCCATCACAATAGATTTTAGTCTATCACTCTTTACACAAGGAAGTGTTTTCCTTAGCGACAAAATTTAAAACCTGAAACTATTAATATTGGAAGGAAAAGTAACCATCATTAAAGGGTGTTTAAATTATGGAGTATTATAGTTTTCCTTATGAAGATAGAAGTATGGAAAGCTAACTACAGTGGACTCCACAGTAACAGAGTTAATGAGGTGATCAGTGGCTGAGATGATACAAAAGCAAGGATTGTTTAAAAATCACTTATGGGTGGGAATGCCAACAAAATGGTGGTGTGAGAGGGACCTGTGAAAAACTCCTCTGGGATTACAACTAATAAAACACCGATACCTCAACCAAGGACCCTCTACACAACACACAATCACACAACCAAGGACCCTCTACACAACACACAGCTAAGAAACCCTCTTATCACAGTAAGGTACCTGCAAGCAGGCAGAGGGTTAACTAAAGGAAAAAATAAAGGGAAGAGCAGGGATGTGGCTGCAAGGTCCCTGCTTGGAAGTCTCCAGCTGGAGAAGGGAGGAGGAAGAAGGCAGCGGGAGAGCACTGCGGGCCTCACTCAGTCCCTGGGACAGAGGAAAGCGGGCCCCACAGGTGTGGGTGAGAGATCCCACACCCACCTCACTCTGGGCCCAGGAGGTGCAGACAGGTCCACAAAATGCAGTGGCCAGACTTCACTCCAGTTCCCAGAGGAGGGGGAGTGACTGGGCAATGAGGAGCCACAGCCCAAATGCTCTGGCTGGGAAGAAGGAGAGACAGGGCTGAGTGCATGTTTCTCAGTCCACAACCAGTACAGTTTGAAAGACCAGCATACAGGACAGCTCAGGGCAGAATCTGCCTGTGGGGCAAACCCAGAACAGAAAGGGGCAATCAAGCCCAAACTCCCCGCAGGGCTCCCCCCGGAGCCTCAGGAAAAAAACAAAGCCTCAAGCGCCCCTCCCCCACAGACCTCTCCCTGTCAGGTATCAGCAGCGGACACCAAAAAAAACTGCAAGATTGAAGGTTCAGAGAGGCTGCAAAAATGAGAAACCAGAGAACAGAGCTCAAATTAAAGAGACAGGGACAGATGACTCATCAGAAACAGTGCTCAAAGCAACGATTATAAAAATGCTTAAGGAACTGAATGACAATTTCAACAGAGAGATAGCAAGCAT
Organism: Lyroderma lyra; assembly: GCA_004026885.1. NCBI lineage: Eukaryota > Metazoa > Chordata > Mammalia > Chiroptera > Megadermatidae > Lyroderma > Lyroderma lyra. The sequence goes on from PVJL010021472.1 coordinate 9,069, forward strand.
TAAAGACTTACAAAGCATTATAAAGGACCAGAGAGAGATAATGACTACGTTAACTGAAATGAAGAACCAAATAAAAGTCACTAAACTAGATAAAACGGCAGCACAGAGCAGTGATTTGCAGGAAAAGCAGCAGAAAGCACCTAGCCAGATCAATTAGAAAACTATTTCCAAAAACAGGAGGATGAATTGAGATTCCTCTGGGAATATATCAAATGTAAAGAATCAGAATCATAGTGTGCCAGAAGGAACAGAGGAAAAGCAAAGGATCAAGGCATTATTTGAAGAAATAATGACTGAAAAATTTTCTAACCTGGTGAAGGAAATTGACACACAAGCCCAGGAAACACAGAGAATCCCAAACAAGATGACTTCAAAGAGGAATACACTGAGACATATCATAATTAAAATGTCAGAAGTTAAAGAAAAAGAGAAAATTATAAAAACAGCAAGAGAAATGCAAGTAGTAACTTAAAAAAGGACATCCATTTGACTCTCAGCTCATTTCTCCCCAGAAACTTTACAGGCCAGAAGGGACTGGCAGAGGATATTCAAGGTGATGCGAACAAAGGATCTACAACCAAGAATAATGTATTCGGCAAGGCTAGCATTCAAAATTAAATGACAGATAAAGAGCTTTTCAGATAAAGGAATGCTAAAGACATACATCACCACCAAGCTAGGACTACAAAGAAGGTTAAAGGGACTTCTTTAAGATGGGAGGAGGGATAGAAGATTGTAAAATAAGAGAAAGGGATGAAGAAATTTAGTTTGATAGTGAACATGAAATCAAAAGCAACAAAGAAATGAAACTCATGGACACAGTCAATAACTTAGTAGTTATGTGAAGGTAAGGGGGGACGTGGGTGGGGGAGAAGTGACAGGGACACAAATATATGGTGATGGAAACAGAATTGACTCTGTGTAATGAACACATAATACAACACATAGAAGATGTAATGTAGAATTGTACACTGGGGACTTATGCAATTTTTGCTGGTCAATGTCACTCCAATAAAGTTTTAAAAAATGATTATGGATAGCCCCACTGCCACCACCCAGCAGATTTACCTTCCTAATATTTTATTTGGTCCAACAGTTAGCTCTCCTGACAATCGCAAAATCACATAACTAACAGATGATACAGCAGGAAATAGTTATTTACAAGCTGACTTTTCTAGCTGAGTTATTTGGGAGCCTCATTGTCATGGTTAATTAAATAAATTCCAGCTGCTACTCACCGTGGAGTGGATTGGCTTATATCATGTGTCCACTCCTTAGCTAACAAAGGGTAAGACACTTACAATTGGTTAATGTCTGACAGGGTAAATCTCCATTCTTTTTTTCTTCCTCAGATTTTCCAAAGCTAGGTGATGAATAGCTGGATTGAAATACAACACCTATGACTTGAAGTGTTACATGTGAATGAATTTCAATCAGGGCCTAATATGTGAAACTGTTTTCTTCTTTCATTGCTTCTTGCTATGATGGTGC
>PVJL010021473.1:0-10564 GCA_004026885.1 Lyroderma lyra
TGGGGTTGGGGCACGGATGTGGGGGGCACATATGGGTAGGGGTGGGGGGCTGCGGACAGGGGAGAGGAGGAGGTAGAGTCGGGGCGTGGATGGGGTGTCAGCACGGATGGTGGGGCGGGTTGGGGGCGGGATGCGGATGGAGGTGTGGGTGAGAGGTCCCCCTCCCCGCGGCAGGGACCGCCCGCGCTTCCTCCCTCAGGCCGAGCAGTAAACAAACGCGGTGATGTCACGGGTGCCGCTGACCTGCGCCTGAACCCAGAGCTGTAAATGAGATGCAAGGTGCCAGCAGCCTCCGGGCCGCGCAGCCTGCAAGCCACACACGCTCCTCCACGCCGGCCTGAGGTTACCCCAGCTGCACACACGGACAGGATGCTGCAAACGCCATCAGACATTGCAACACGCAGCCAGTCTGCTGGCCGCAGCGTGAACCGTCCCGACGCCCTCCTCCTCCGCCCCGCTGGCGGGCACCGGCCCAGCTGGAGCCGGGCCTCCCTCCCCTGGAGCATCCTGGGGGACTGGCAGCATCCACCCATCCGTGGTCAGCCTCTCCGCTAGGAACCCGGCCCGTGCCGCCCCAGGGGGCCTCCAAACCCTCGGACTGGGCTTCCGGGGTCAGCTTTGGGTGTTCTGCCCACCAGATTGGGGAAGTGCCTGTCTTTGCACTCAGCTTCCTGGGAAGCTCATTTCTCTTCAGCAAAGCTGGTGCTGGAGGTCCTTTCTCCAGGTGTAAGCAGATGCCAACGTGTCCCCACCCGCCACTGGCCCCCTCCACTAAGCAAGGGGCTGTCCTTTATTCCAGGGAGCTGCTGGCATGGCCATAGACCACATACCCTTGGCAGCGCCCGGCGTCTGAACTGCCCTGAGGAATGGAAAGCAGCCCGGCTGTGGTGGGGCGGGCCAGCCCTCTGCTCTGGAGTTGATTTGCTGTGTGACTTTTGGATGAGTCACTTGGCATCTCTGGGCTTCACCATCTCCCCCTGGGAAAGTGGAGAAGAATCCAAAGTGGCCTCCCTGTGCCCGTGTGGGGAAGGTTACAAGTGCAGGAAACCCTCCCCAGGCTCGGAGCAAGCATTTTTTAGGAGCCTCAGGCGAAGTGTGCCTGATGCAGCGAGAAGTCAGAGCTGCTCAGAGAAACCCAGGCCCTCTCCTCCCCACCGCGGCCTTCTGGGTTCACTGTGAGAAGCGGGGTCGTGGAGACACAAGTGAATAGCCCCCTGGGCCCAAGGAGCTCACACACTGCCTCCCCTACGTGGGCCTCACCCACTCAGGTCCTTGTGGGGGTTGGGGGAAACTAGAAATGACCCCAGGTCTTGAAAAAGCACCCCGGGAATGCAACAGGCAGAACTTAACACCAGAGCCAATTCTGGCTTCCCTTTCAGGGAAGTTAATATTTAATCTCTCTTCCTCATGTCACCGTTTTATTGTCTTTACCGGGGTTTGTCACTGCCTGAAATTTTAATAGTCATTTGTTTGCTTCTTGTTGATCGCTCTCCCCCAGGGACGTGCGTGCGTGCATGCGCAAACACACTCACACTTGCCCCAACACCTGGCTTGGTGATCAGGTGCCTGCTAAGTATGTGAACCAACGAATGAAATCATTTTGCCTCCCCTGTGAAACGGTGTCCCTTGAGGGGACCTCGGGAGGGTACAAGTTGACCACCCACGTGGCACGGCCATCACCAGGACCTAGTCATATCATGTGCGGGGGCCCCATGTAAAATGAAGGTTCGGGGCCTGCAGTTCCAAAATTATTGAGAATTTCAAGACAGCGGCAGCAAGGCATTAACAAGTGCAGGACTGTTCTGAGCGTGGGGTCCTGTGTGACTGCACAGGTCGCACACCCGGGAAGCCAGCCCAGGTGATGACACAGAGGGTGCCCAGTAGCAATTCCCAGGAGGCCAGATGCCATGTCATGAGACTTCCACCGCTTCCCTGGGCATCAGGACCACCCCGTGGTGCAGAATGTACAGCACATCCCAAACCGACAGCTGGCCACAGCTGGCTAGCTAAGGGGTGCCTGCACACCCACTCTGCACAGGCAAAAAGCAAAAACAGTCAATGCGGAAACATGTTAGAGTTAGGGGCAAAAGGAACCACAGAACAGTCCACGCCCCAGTCAGCCTTCATAGTGAGCCCACAACCCCTTAGGCTCGGTTCCACAATCCAGAAACACTCTAAAATCCTTGTTCTACTTCGTTTGACCCATGCATTTAGGCACGTCCTCAAGGAGCTGTGGGCCTGAGCTGCTGGCCCCTTGTAGAGATGAGGCACTGAGGTCCTGGAATGTCCAGGGCACGGCCAGGGACCCAAGCCTGGCAACACTCTAGGAGCTGCTGGCAGGTGGGAGAAGATGGCTGTTGTTTTGGGGAAGACAGACTTTTTTTTCAGGCTCTTTCAGCACCCCCACCTGAAATCCAAAGGTCCCTGAGCTGGTGTGTCCCAGGGAGACCCTCAACTAATTAAGTCTAATTTATGGACTGGCCTCCCAGGGACAAGCTTTAAATTACTTGCAAGCTGTGCCAGGGTAACTACCTACCTCACAGCTATTAATTAGGAATTGGTCTAATCTCTGCTGGACGAGGGTCAACCGCCTATGGAGTTGACCCTACTGGCTGGCTGGCGGCTGGCGTCCGGCTATCAGGGCTGGTGATCTGGGCCCGGAGGGCTGAGGGGATTCGGGGGAAGTGGCAGGACACTGCAACAGGAAATGGCCTGGTCAGCACATCCTGCAAAGGCCAGGATGCTGGGAGCAAACCTGCACGGGCCTCGGCCCAGGAAGCCAGGCGAGGCGGCGTTTCCCCTTACGTCTAGCCCTGCAGAGAGCGGATTTCAGGGGTCTGCTGAGAGGCCCCATCCCTCCACCATGCATCCTGTGGAAACCCTTCTTTGGCTCCCACATGCAAGCTCTACCCTACGGCCAGCAAGCTCGGTGAGGTCTGGCCCTCCATCTCCCACCACGCCCCACTCACACGTCAGTTCCGGCCAGTCCGAACCCTGAGGTTTCTCAAAGGGGCCACACTCTCTCACCTCCCATTTCCAGACACGCTCTTGCCCTCGGTCTGGGATTGTTTCCTCTGGTCCCCACCTCATCCCTGATGCCTCACCTTACCAGGCTTTTCCAACCCGTGGCCTTTGGGCCATGTGCAGCCCAGGATGACTTTGAATGCGGCCCAACACAAATTTGTCAACTTTCTTAAAACATTATAAAAATTATGCATAAGCCCCCTCTTTTTTTTTTTTTTTAGCTCATCAGTTATCTCTGGTGTGAGTGTATTTTATGTGTCGCCCAAGGCGATTCTTCGTCTTCCAATATGGCCCAGGGACGCCAAAAGGTTGGACACCCCTGCTAGGGCTCACCACTGCCAACCTTTTCCCCCAGAAGCTAGACTGCCCGGATTCAAACTCCACGGCTCTGTGTGCTGTGTGACACTAGGCAAGTGTTTACCCTCTCTGAGCCTTCATGTTCTTACTTTTAAAATGGGGTCAGTAATGGCTCCTACCTCATAGGGGTGCTCTGAGGAACAAATCCTATTGTCTGTAAATCACTCCATGTGTGGGAAGAACTTTGTTAACAATTCAAAGGCTGGTTGGAAGCCATGCCTAGCTGCCTCCTGCCGTAGTTTGCCCCATCAAAGTGGCCATCACGCCACAGTGTCACTGAGGGCCACTGGTCCACCCTCCCCGCTCGATCGAGGATGGGACCCAGAACCCTGTGTGCTTTTTCCCTGCAATGCCCACCTGGTCCCTGTGGCCTAGGAGAGCCGCCCTGCGTGCCCTTCCCTCCTGTCAGCTGTACCCCCATCGGAAGCCTTCTGGATGACCCAGCTTTCTCTTCCACGGAGCAGCTGCCCACTCAGTGCGGGGTCAAAGTCTCCCGCTTCCATTTTGCTCTCCAAGGAGAAGCCGTCCCTGATGACATCCTACCTACCACCTCAGTCACACTGCCAGCTGCTCTGTGCCGTAGGGAGGGACTGTGACATCTGCCATCCCTGCTGACTCTGAGCGGCACCCAGAACGGAGCTCTGTATTCAGCTGGTGCTCAGGGCAGCCCCTGGCGGGCGTGTGACCAGCAGTCTCCCGGAACCCTCCCGCTGGCCCCGGGAGGTGGACAGCAACATTGTCACTTCATAAATGAGGAGATCAGGCTTAGAATGTGGCTGGCAGCGTGGTGGCCGCCCCCAGGACGCCTGTATCCCGATCCTCGGACCCTGGGGCTCTTACTTCACATGGGAAAGGGGAATGAGGTTGCAGGTGGAATTTGCTAGTCAACTGACTTTAATCACAGGAAGATTATCCTGGATTATCCAGGTGAGCCAGTGTCCTCACAAGGGGGCCTTGGCAATGGAAGAAGTAACAGGAAGGAGAGGGACACGTGACCGGAAGCCAGACCAGACTGGCTTGTTGTCTTTGAGACAGAGGAAGGGACCACGAGCCAAGGAATGCAGAAGCTGCCGAAGGGTAGAGAGGGGAGTCTCCCTTAGAGCCTGTCCTCATTTCACAGAGGAGGAAACAGGCTCAGAGAGGTCTAGCGACTGGCCCTGAGACCCTCAGCAAGTGAGTGGGAGAGCCAGCACACAAACTTTGGTTTGCTGACCCCAAGCTCAAAATCTGAATCACTATTCTATACTGGCTCTTTGAGGGAGAAAGAAAAAGAATATGGGTGTGCATGCTCACATGTGTGACACACACACACACGCACGCACACACACACACACCTGTCAATACGATGGCTCAAGGTGGCCCCCAAACCAGGATGGTGGCTCTGCCGGCTGAGGAGGCGTGAGCTCGCCCACATTGCCCCTGTGCCCCTGGAGGGCCTGAAGGACCCCGCTCTCTCAACCCCTCAGCTGTGTGTTAAAGGGAAGTTGCCCAGAGAAGTGAGGTGAAACTCTTTCTCTTTGCCAAGTGCGACATCAGGACATGGGTTGTGGGAGCCATGGGGTGCCTGGCTTCACAGGGGCGTGTTTGGCAGGACTCCCTGCCCGCAGGAAGGTCACGCTGCCTTCTGTGGTCATGTAGCCCCAGCTCCCCACGATGATCTCCTTGGGGGCCTGTGAGAGGTCAGGGTGTGTGTGCTGGGCTGGCCGGCTGGGCTCGACTGTGTCCCCCACACCCACCCCCCGTCCTGGGAGCTCTATAGGACCCCACCTTGGAAGGACCCGGTGTCAGCTCCCTCTACTCATCTGCCTGTAGCTGGAGGACGGAGAGCCTGCCCCTCTCACCCAAGGGACACCACCATCAACAGCAGCCTAGCCAAGGGGCTTCCTTTACTCTCCTATCAGAGTGGCTTTAAATCTAGAAAAAATGACCGCAGAGTTCTGCTGACAACATGCTGGGCCACCACAAACTCCCTGAAGGCAGGGAGGTTTCAGCTCAGCCCTGAAAAGTCCACCTGAACTTTTTACCTGTGTCAGCAAATGACCTGAGAAGGTCTGTAGGACTAGACTAATCGGCAGGCCTGGATCTCCTGGAAGTTTCTGCCTGAGAACTGGATTGATCGTTCCACAAGAACGAGGCCCAGACATCTGCGCCCCCTCCCCCTGCTCCCAGTAACAGCACCCTAATTTCACCCACAGAAACCCACCCTGCCACTCTCAAACATCACGGCGTGGCCAGGGCTGGACACCCAGTCATCGAACTATTACGAGCGATGGTTTCAGGCTCAACCCAGTCACAGACCCTTCTAGAACTGCTGGGTGGAGGATAGTGGTCTGCCCACTCGACTGGGAGCTGGGGGGATTTAAGGAGGCAGACGTGAGGGAACCCACGGCCACGAGGACCTGCCTAAGGAGAGAGAGTCCTGACAACACTGTGTGAGCCTCTGGAACCAGGCCTGGAGTCAGGCCTGCCCAGGGACCTGCTGGTCACATGAGTCAATAAATCAATCTGAAGGACACCTCCGGACCCACCATCAGCAAAGCTGGAGTTAATGGTGTTGGACCCATTTAGAACTCTGGCCGCTAAAGGCACACAGTGCAGACTGTAATGGGCGCTGCCCACGTGACCTGTTGTGTTCCACAGTCATTAACTGAGAGGCCACAAAACTCACTGGTTCCAGAGCAGACGCCCTGGGTTCAAGCCCCACTTGGTCACTCACCAGCTGTGCGATCTTAAGTTACGGACTCTCGGTCTTGACCAGTGAAAAGAGATTGGTAATAGTATCCACGAAGAAGCTTACTGTGGGGAGTACATGACTTATGACTTGTAAAGTGCTCAGAATGGGCCCTGGCACATAGTAGGTGCTCACTAAACATGGGCTCTTACTAGCTATGATGCACTGCTCATGCACTCACTCAGGCAACAAACATTTATTAAGCACCTACTGTGTGCTGGATACCGTGCCAAGTGCCTAGTATACTCGGTGAGTAAGAGGGCACGTCCCCTGTCCCCAAGGATCTTACAACCTTTTGGAGAAGACACATGGCAACAAACTGCTGAAAAGCGTGGTGAATTGCCACGGTAACCCATGATTTTGGCCTCCCACAGCCCAACCCTGACCAGTTGAGCTACTTGGATGCAGAGATGAAAATGACTAATGCCCACACAGGGGAAGGTGGGTGGTTGTCAGGGGAGTGGGCAGCAGGAGCAGAGACGAGGCCCAGCCCTGGACCAGCCTCCATGCCTCAGCCACAGAAGGGCCTGCACTGGACCGGCCCCTGCCCAGGAAGCAAGGGGCTGTTGTCACCAATCATCTCAACAGGCTCCACACCCTCCTTATGAGGAGAGTGCTTCCCGCCCCCTGATTTCTAGAAAGGGTCAAGAGCTGAAATTCCCCAGGGCTCCCGTGGCACAGGCTGACTTCTTCCCTTCCTCCTCAGGGGAATCCCAGAACCAGAGAGAGTCCGGTCAGCGTGTTCTTTTGCTCCACGTGCCTAGCAGAGCACCTGATCCAATAAGCAAATGCTATAGAGCCGGGGATCGAGGTGGTCCACTGTACCCCACTCCCTGACCAGACAGAGCTATCCATTCTTGCAAATGTTCTTGTGCTGAATTAGGATTTTTACTACGTTATTTCACTGAACTCTTCACACCTGCATTTTTCAGATGGGGGAACCGAAGCCCAGAGAGGTTAAGTTACTTGTCCAAGGTCACACAGCCAGTCACTGGGAAGCCCCTGAGGATTCATGGGATCAGGAACTGGTTCCTAGCAGCCCTGGCTGGCACTACAAATTGCATCTGTGCTCTTGCTGGTGGGCTGGCCTCTACCATGCAGACCTTGGCAGCTGGGGCACTGCCTATGGATTAGCCCTTGGCTTTGGGGCTGGGGTGGCCATGTCACATTTTCCTAAGGCTCAGAGCTGAATTTGGACCAGGTCCCTGTGGGGAGGCATCTGAGTCCTGGTTGAGTAATTTGGGTTCCCTAGTGGTGGCGGAGGGGCCCTGGCTGAGGGCTGAGCAGGGCCTGTGGTTCCACACGCCTGGTGTGGGAGTGGGGGCGCCCTCTCTTGAGGGGCAAAGGCATAAACGAAGCGGAGGGCACTTCTGTCCACAAGCTTCCTCACCTTGGAGTAAAGAGCCAAAGGTTGAGGATCCAGTGAGATGACACTCAGCAGATCCAAGGAAAGATCAAGTAGGGAGAGGGGTGGGTCCTGAGCAGTTTCCCAGCAGTTATTTTCAAGCCTGTTTTTTTTTCTCTTGAAAACAATGGCATTCACACACACACACACACACACACACACACACACACACACGCCCCTCACATAGAATCCTAAGCTGTGAAACAGAAGTGCTCTAGTGGAGGTGGGGGCCCCTTAGAACCCTATCTGCGCCACCTGCTACATGGTTCCCACTTCTTGGAGGCCCTCAGGTGTCCTGAACCCAGTTTTGGAAATTTGGTTCTAGAACCTCACTGGTGTTGGGGGGCTGCCCTGGATGCTGTTGGGGCTCAGATGGGCCAGAGGCCTGTAGAAGCGGTCATACAAGCAGGAGACAATGACCTATAAACACCCCCAGGAGTATGTTTCAGTGTGGACATAATGACCATATGGTTCACCGATCCAAATGCTTTTCTAGCCCCTTCCCTGCAAGGCCGCTGAAAGGGAATTCGAGGTCACATTGCCCAAAGCAGGGGATAGCCAACGGAGTCGGAAAGCCTTGGGCTGGATAGCCTTTGCCAGCCTGACTGCTTTGGCATTAAGCACCACCAGGTCACAGACCTATACTGTCCACCCTGAGCTTGGCCCTGGCTTCTAGGTCACAGGATGCCAGAGGGTCCCCTGTCTCTGACTTGAGCTTCAAACCTGAAGGAGTTAGACGGGTTTTGATCAGATGTAGTCCAAGCCTTCTTAACCTGGTGTCTGGGATAGGCGTGAGGGCCTTGGGGGAGGGGTGTGTGTCCAAGGACCCCTTAAAAGTATAAAAATGTCTTTGTGCATTCTTCTTGGGATACGGTTTATACTTTCTTCAGACCCTCAAAAGGCTCTATAACCAGCAAAAGGCTAAGACTTACTGCAACCTCAGTCCACCTCCTTCAAGAAGTCCTCTAAGATTTCCTTTCATTTACAGTGATCGCTCCCTTCTCTGTTCTTTCAGAGCTTTCAGTCACTTCAAAGGCTCCAGCCTGGTGACCTCAGGTTTAGCTCCAAGGAGCTCACTCCTTGCATATTTGAGGTGCTACACTGGTTGTCAAATGAATGAAATATGGCCGAGCTGGTTTCCTGCTTATCAGTTAGTTGTTTAAAGCACAGCCTGATAACCAATGACTACCTTAATCCTCGGGCAAGCAGCCCAGTCATTATATGCAAATATTGCTACTCTTGCTTAAAGAAAGGCTTTTATAAAAGTAAATTGAACCACCTCCTGGCCCCATCCTGTTGACTCCTGTACTGCTTATCAATCCTCTCTCCAGAACCCTCTGTGAACTAGGCTCCATTATTTAACAGCTTGTCTCTTGACCTCTCCATAACCCTGAATGGGGTAGGCAGGCCAGGCTGAGGTTATTTATTCCTGCAGGAAAGGCCCCAGCTTTGAAGCTAGGAATCCTGGGTTCAAAGTCCAACTCGGGCCAAGCAGCCTGGGAAACTCACTGCACCTGCATCTGAGCACTAGGCTGCTCCTCACACCTGCCTCCGAGCACACGCAAAATAGCGACTGGGGAAAAGCACTGTACACTCGTGTCCCAGACCACACCCATGTACAGTATCAGTCACCCACGGTACCACAATCACGTATGTGACCACAGTCATATACAGCACCAGTTACATAGAGGACCACGGTCATGTGAGCACTATATTGACGACAGTACTACAGTCCCATGTAGTACCACTCACGTACAGTGTTAGTCACCTACAGTATGCAGCCACGTGTGGTACCACGATCACCTACAGTCACATGTAGTACCAGGAGCCCAAGGAAGCAGTCAGCTCCCCCAGCCCCTGCCACAGGGGTCTCAGTTACAACTGAAGTTCAGGGTGAAGGACGGGAACGTAGGTCTACCCTTCCCCTTCCCCCTCCTCGTTCCTGTCCTCTCTCTAGCATCCTGGAAAACCCAGACAAACAAATGACGTCACTGCTGATGGACCCGGTGAGGTCATGCTGAGAAGGGTTGTCTTCTTTCAGTTTTCAAATGTTGGTTGATGAATGCTGGCGGCCTCCTCCTGGCCCCTGACCCAGCCTGGGTCAGAATCCTCACTGATGTCACTCTGGTGATGATGATTCACAGAGCCTAAGGGGTGGAGGGGGCCGTGCAGAACCAAACTTCCCTGAGGTGGGGACCTAGAGCAGAAAGCTCCCAAGGGTGGGAAGGCGATCCGGGTGCAGGGCCCCGGCCTGTATTGTCCCCGTGGGCCTGCGTGGCCCTCCTCACCCCCTGGACTAGGTCTGTAGGAAGGGAAGTCAGCTGATGCAGTCTCCAGCCCCCTAAAACACCCACAGATTTGCCATCCAGTGTAAGGCATGGCCTCTAGTCCTCATCACCGCAAGCTGCTCCTGGACACCCTCCAATGACTCAAGGACTCTCTCAAAGTGTTGACCAATACTGACCACAATGCTGACCAGAAGTCCTTCGACCAAGTAGAGCCAAAGAGCATCTCTTTCACTCTGGGCACCAAGACAGTTGCTTGCATTTTATTTTTAGGGAGAGTTCATCAATATTACCATTACAGTCATCTTGCTGGAGTTGACCCATCTTTTCAAAGCATCGGGGGCTTTATAAGTCTGGAGATGGTCATCGCACCAGGACGCAAGCGCCACTGGAGGGAACCTGGTTTATGTGGGTCCCTGGGGCAGCTCCAAGGCCTAGTTTGCTGAATTAAAGAACAAATCCAACATAGTCCTAATGCCCCAGAATCACGCTGTCCTCAAGTTGGGCGGCATTTTCCACCTAAGACATCAGCAAGAACAAATCCCAACAGGTCTCCCGAGCAGACGCCAAAGCCTGGGCCCCAGGTGGGGCCCACCCACTCCACCAGCTGCACACCAGCCTACCTATTTCATTTGACTGTAAGGATTCCAGGGGAGACGTCAGCATCTTCTAAAACCCAACAGTGTTCTAGAGAGTGCTGGGCCCTGCCCTGCTCCCCGACCCCTGCCCTGCTCCCCCATCCTGTCCTGCTCCCCAACCCCA
>PVJL010021474.1:0-10558 GCA_004026885.1 Lyroderma lyra
TAGACCAATCACCAAGTGCAGAAAATTACAAATTAGGGAATCCTATTAATAACTACACCTGTGAAATGTCTTCTTGACATGGGACAAGATTTCAGCATTTTTAAATGGTGGAAGAGAAGGTGGTTAACTAGACTAAGCAGTGCTAGTTTAGTCATCTTTTAGAAGCAAAGTTTTCAAAGAATAGCACATTTCCAAGGAGAAGCAAGGGTGGTCGTCTGTTTAATTTCCTACAAAGGAGGTGGTCCTGCTGCTAGTTAGACTCAACCTTTCTAATGTCTAAAGCAGCATGACGCCACAGAAAGCAAAGTGATATGCAAAAAGGAGACCTGATTCTGTCATTCCATGTGTGTGAAATTTGGTGCATCCTCTTTCACACTTTGAAATAGAAATTACAGTTTCATTCAGATGTAAGGCATCAAATGAGACATTCAAGTGATTTTTTGAAAGAAACAAGAGGTTATCTCTATGAGATTTCAAATTAAACCAACAAAAATAAAATATGGCATACAAAGGCCTGGAGCTTTGCTAGAGGAACATTCAGGAGAATAAAATGAGTAGATTTAAAAAAAACAGTGCTTTCCAAGTGGGAAGTGATAAAGTGTATGGACAAGAAGTTGATGGTGATCCTGGAGAATCACTGGGTTGAAAAATGATAATCTGACCCAACCTGGATGAAGCAGATTTCTATAGATTTGAAGGAAAGATGAGTTCTTACACCCATGCAGTGGACACTGTGGAAAGTGCCCTATCAGTGTTTCTGTGGGCACCACGGATCTTCTGGGCCATAACTCTTTGGAGAAGTCAAAAGCCTCTGACTGACTACTGCTATGACTTTCTGAATAACGTCCTGAGTTAAATTCCTAATTTCAATAAACACACTTCCAAACTACTTAATTATAAATTGTACTAGTCTGGATGAAAATCAGTCAGTCTCAACTCCCGAATTGGGAGTGTAATAGCTGGCAGAGCAGTAAAAATGTTGCTCAGGTTTCAGCTGCTTCCACAGAGCCAGCAGCACTCCCGTAAGCTGATGTTCTATTTTCTCTGTGGCTACTCCTGCAGCTAATAGATCAAACCACATCTCCTTTCGGCTAACTCTCACTGCAGGCTGAATGCGATCATTTTGAGCTCCTTTATTCTTTGGGCATCCTTTGGGTGGGGGACACTTGGGGACCTGTAGCAGCCTCATCTGGCCACCTTTTTTCTTTTGTTTCACTTCCACATCCCCCAGTTGAGCTAGGGCGGCTGCTACGTCATGCATCCGACGATCTACATAGGGAGCCAGAAGATCCGCCATAGTCCCTAATGTTCCTGGAGGTTCTGATGCTTGGATGAGGTCCATCATACTAGTGGTGAAGACTTCCTCATCAGGACTATTGTAGTATACCTGAAACATCATCTGTGGCATGCCCATCTCCCTTATGATTTGCGCTAGGCCCGAGTATGTGGACCAGTTGCTTGCAGTTTCAGTCAATTCACTGGCATCTGCGCAAGCCGTTTGCACTGCTGACGTTATCCAATTGATCAGCGAATGATTCCCTATTTCATGGTTAGTATGGGTAATATTTTGTAGCATTTGCCTCAAGGAGGTGAGTATCATCATGGAGGCCAGTTGGGATATTTCATCAGGGGACAACTCTGTTCCTTCCGCCCCCTCGTCCCATAATCTCAATAGCCAACCTGGTGCCGTTTCCCCAGCCCTTTGCCTTACTTGCTTTGTCAATTCCTGTAATTCAGCGGGCAAGTACGCAGTCATTGTCATATGCTGCCTGGCCTGAGGGGCCCCCTGAGGCTGACCCTCCGGCTGCTCCAGCTCGACCTTCCATTGCACTAAGGGTCGAGCCTGCAATATAGATATCAGGCTACCTGCCCTGGAGGACTGTACAGACTCCTCAGAGCCCTGTAGCATATGTTCAGCAACCGCCACGAGCTCTTTCAGCGTCTCCTCCCAGTGCTGCAACTGGCATACCTGTTGAGCTTGCGCCTGCATCTTCCAGCTGGTGTGGCACAACACTGCCAGAAACATCCAGGCTCCCAGGCCAGCCACCTTCCGGTGTGCCGGCAGAACATTCAGCTCCATAGATTCCAGGGCCTTCTTGATATCCTCAGGTGTTGGCCTAATCTCATCCCAGTCTTCTGGACCTGTGGCCCACTGGATACCAAAGGGAGGTGGGAGGCCACATTTCTTCTACCCGGGGACCCTCAGAAGCGCTGGGGGTAGTACTCACCTCATCCTGCTGAGTACACCAAATTACATTGCCAAGGTTTCCAGGCAGGGCAGGTTTCGGTGGTGGTACACCCAATTGAAAGAACACATGTGAGTCTACATGGGGGACCATAAGCACACCAACAAGCAAGCTGCTTTATTGCGCACTGGGACTATATATACGTATTCAAAAAAATGTGGCATCCTGCTGCATCTGTCCAGTAGCAGTTGTTTAGGTTTTAATGGTTACATAAGGCAGTACATGCACAGTAAATGTCAGCCCCAAGAATTCCTCATCCCCAGACTGATTGTACCAAGGTCAAGACTTGGCGGTGGGCCTGGCTTTAACCCTTTACAGTGGACCTGGCTCTAATTCTTTACAGCGGGCTTAGCTTTAACCCTCTGGGAACTGACAACCTGTAAAAAGAACACTCTCAGGACAAAAGCATATTTTTATACTTTATATTCTATCTTACTAAGAGGAAAGGTATTAGTATTTTCTTCCTTTTTAATTTTTTATTATTATTATTTTTTTGTTGGTAGTTCCCTGGCTGGGAATATGTCCCAGGCCGCAGCGTTGATGGCACCAAAACCTTAGTCATTACACCACCAGGGAACTCCCCGTATTTTCTTCATACAGGTAGCCATTTATCTTACCTTGTTTTACATAGTTGAAACATTTTTCATTTTATAAACAAAATATGTGTTAAGGCAGGAGTGGCATTAAAATAGTCCAGGTTTAGCAATATTCAATCAGATATTTCCTCTGAAATATTAAAAAATAAGGTGGTGGGAGTTACGAATTTTAGAACAAAGATCTTCTCCTAAAGAATGAGATGCTGTGCTGCTGCATCATCCAATCTCTCTGCACTTTAGGAGAGCTCTGTTTCTACTTTAGTAATCTCTTCGGGGACATACAGAATTATTGTCAATTACTTTTCTGTACTCTTGCAAATCTTTCTAGGAGCCAGAGCATACATTTGATTCTTGTAATCAATAAATAAGTTTTGGTGTGGGACTTCATGAGGCCACCTGATGTTGAAAAGAAAACAAAAAAAATTGATACTAGCCCAGATGAAGTGAGGTGCAACATTTTTAAAAATAAGTTTTTGGCTTCTCACTCAGTATCTCAGATCTAACCTACTCAATTGAGCCTTGGAAATTGGTGAATGTAAGCTGGTGCAGGGTTTCCACACTCCATTGTATGCAAAAACTTCTGGGCACTTTCACCTCAACTTACACACACACACACACACACACACACACACACACACACACACACACACTTTTTAATTCCATAATGCTCTTTCTAGGTCCTAGGAGGAGCAACTCTAATGAGGTGGGCTGACTAGGGAAGCATTGGCAAGATTTCCTGGTTCAGCCAGAGCTTTGAGCCTTAGCTTTCTGGTTGCCCTCTCAGCCTGTTTCATTTTTGCCCCTGTGTGTTGGTGGCACTGTTCCTGGGCTCAAGGGGCAGGAGCACCTGCTGCAGGATCTACCAGGAATTCTTTATTGGACCCTTCATAGGGTGTGGTTTATTCTGGAGGCCTGTCTAAAGAAGAAAAGTTAATGTCCAGAGGCCTTTTGTATCTCGCCCTCCCATTCCCACTCAGGCAAAGTTTGTCACTGCAGCCCAGAAGTCCATGAGGTAGCTAGAGAGAGAGGAGCATCACTCCCCTCTCGCCAACTTTTCATGGAGGTGCTGCCAACACTATGCATCTACACTTGTGGACATTAGCCTTGCCACTCTCACCAAGTCTGCACCTTGGCACATGTTAAGCCTTGCCCAGTGACTTAAGGCCGGGTGCTCATGGGGTTCTAAGTTAAAATACAGCCTGGCCTCAGCCCCAACAAATTCTTGAAGCCCCTCTCTTGTTACAAAGTGTTTGTAGAGCTCAGAGGTGCTCCTTGGCATTCCAGAAAATTGTAAAATAAAACAATGGACATCAAGGAGAACCATATTCTTACCTTCCTCTAGAGTCCCAGCAACCTTGTGAACACTGAACAGAGTAGTCTGTCAAGGAAAGCAACACCAAGCCCAAACCCAATGGTGTGAGTGTTCTCTCTGTTCAGGTTTGTGGGGTCAGTTGAGAACCTTCTGCTCACTACTGGCAGGCCCTACACCTGCGCCGGCCCAGACCTTTCTGGTTGTAGACCAGATCCAGGTTATTTGACTCCAAATTCTGAAAGTTTCCTCTGTGGCATTGCCATGGCTGCTGCAGCCACCAACACAACTTGGTCTTGATCCAGGAAGCAACAGCGCAAAAACAGGTGCACTACCAAGCACCTTCAGGCAGCACATTGAAAATTGTTGAAATTGTATTTTAGCCCTTGCTGAATACATCCATTCTTTGCACATCCAGTGTGAGATCACTTTAGTAAAAGGTCGTTACCATGGCTGAGTATTTTGACTGCCACTACTGCAGAAATCCCATGTAGAAGAAGACATATGTGAAGAAGTATAGCCACTACTGCTACCTAAACTCCTTTCACAATTCTGTGCTCCCATTTTTATGAATTGTGGCAAGCTATTCAGTGCAGACTCCAAAGAGTTGCACTATAAGAAAACCTACTAGCATGACACTTGCTTTGCTGTACCAAGTGCCTTCACCCCTCAGCCAGTGAGACATTTGTGGCCAAAAACAACAAGATTCTGTGCAAAAAGTGTACCATGCTGGAAGACTCCCTCAATTTCAAGGACTGCTACAAGTCATTTGTGGCAGGAGATCAGAATGTGGAGTACAAGGTGACTGTCTGGAACAAAGAGCAATTCACCTGCAGCAATTACAAACACGTCATTGAAACTGGAATCTCCATTTCTAAATGGGAGGAGTTCTACTGCATGACTTGCCACAAGGACACGTTTGTAAAGCCCTTTGTGGAGTGCAACAAAGCCATCACACCTGGCTGAATGACTTACCAGGACCAGCTCTGGCATGCTGAATGCTTTGTGTGTGTTAACTGCTGTAAGAAGCTGGCTGGGCAGTCTTTCCTCACTGTGGAGGATGAGTATTACTTTGTGGATTGTTACAACAATTGTGTGGGTGAGAAGTGTGCTGGATGCAAGAACCTCATCACTAAATTTTGTAAGTGTTCCAGTACGGTGACTTTTGAAGAACAATCCTGACATGACTACTGTTTCCACTGCAAAAAGTATTCCTAAACTTGGCCAAAAAGCCGTTTGTTTTCCATCAGGAACAAGAATTTTGCCCTGAGTGCAATAAGAGGCTTTAAAATGAAAAAGACTACTGTCCTGTATAATACAATTGGGTCTGATTCTTTCTGTTCATGCCTTCTGTTTTGCACCATCTATAGGGAAAGAACTGCTTTTCACTTGCTCAATGTTGTTTCTTCTCTCTTTTATCCCACTTTACATTATTACATAAGTAATGACACAGTGATCATATTGAAACTTAGCAAAAAGCAACTCTGCAGTAAAGTTAATTTTGTGATGGCTACAGTTAAAAATAGAGACAATTAAATTGATTTCTCTGCATGTTTGTCTTAGAACAGAGAAGTCTTCACCATTTAGGTGCTCAGTGATGTAAGCATGAAACCGAAGAGATAAAGCATCTCCTATGGTGCTCTTTAAAACTTAACTTGGATCCACCGTGCTGTCACATGATATACAAAGATTGTAGTGGCTTTTCCAAATTTCTGCTCACTTTGTTTGTGAGCAGAAAGAGCAGTTACTGAAATGCTTGTTTTAACTTTTTCTTCATTTTTTTGTTCTTTTGAACAAGTATTATACATTTTCAGAAAAATAACTTTTGAATTTAGCCATGATTCTAAACTGACATTTCTCCTTTACTAATATATCAGTTTCACATGTGGTGTGTTTTCTGAATGACCCTACATTCAAGTATGGAACATGCAGATGATTTGGAAAGTGTAGGCATATCTGAGAAGGGAGCCCACTTCAGAAGAACATCATCACAGAAAATGCAAACTTAACTGTTTAATTTTTCCTTTTTAAAATTTAAAAGAGTTGTGTTTTACTTTATAGTAATGTAATTTATGGGTTTAGAATCTTGCATGAAAAATTTAGACCCTCTAACATTCCCACAGTTTTGAAATCATCCTACAGAACTAATGATAAACTCTAGGGGAAGTAGCTGAACAGGCTCTGGGATTGCCACTGATGTGGATGTAACATTCCTAAACAGTGATGAATTCCTGGTAAGATAGTAGTTGTCTTCTCTTTGCCCATACATTAAGGAGAACAACCACATCTCTTCTGTTGTGATTGCTAAAACTGTTCCTCAAAAGCTTAAGTGGATCCCTGCAGGACTGGGGCGGCCACTATCTCTGCAGGCAGAACCAGATTTCTATGTAGTGTTTACCTGAAATGCAGAATCACCTACCTAGTATATTTTATTAAATTATTATATTACATAGTAGATAATATCAAAAGTGAACCTGTAATGGCAATACATATTAACAACCTCATAGTCATGGTTAGAAAAGCTAATGCCTTCTTTCTGCATTTTGTCATTATCTATTATGATCCTATGTTTCAGTATGTCTTTACAGAAATAAAACAGCCTATAAATAAATAAAAATGTAGAAAATCATTCTTTTTTTTTATTGTAGGTAGTTTCCTGGCTGGGAATGGAACCCAGGCCACAGCATTGACAGCACCAAATCCTTAGCCACTACACCACCTGGGAACTCCCAATAAATAAAAATACAATGTTTTCTTGGTGGAACTTTCTATCTTTTTCTCCTGTTTCTGGCCTGTACTGATAGAAAGTTGGGAAAGAAATGATACCCACCTTCTCACTTTCAGACAAATTTAAGAGTGCCAAGATTGAAAGGCGTGGTGGTTCTAGATAGTGTTGAGGTTGACAGGTTTTTGTAAAATGGCAGTTAGAGATTCCTAACTGATGTTAATGG
Organism: Lyroderma lyra; assembly: GCA_004026885.1. Taxonomy (NCBI): domain Eukaryota; kingdom Metazoa; phylum Chordata; class Mammalia; order Chiroptera; family Megadermatidae; genus Lyroderma; species Lyroderma lyra. The sequence goes on from PVJL010021474.1 coordinate 7,103, forward strand.
TCCAGGTACAATTCTTAAGAAACACTCACCAAATCTGTAGAAAAAAAAATATATACATACACACCAAGCAAAAAATAAATTCATTTTAAAGTTTGTCCCATTTAGAAAATGTTATGTTGTATTTCAGACTTCTACCTTCGGAGCATCAAATTTGATTATCAAACAATCTGTGTTCAACGGTGCTTTGGGAAGTGAAATTATTTCTCTGTGGAATAATCTGATAACACTTTACTTTTTAAAAGATGAGTTCAATCTCTGTATCTACTAAACTAGTGTGAAATTTTGACATGTAGAGGCATAGTTTTAAAACTTTGGGCCAGCTAATTCACTGTTATGTTAATCTTTTGTTGGTCTCAACACTGAAAGAAACATAAAAACTTGAACGTTTAAAATGTAAAGAGTTTATATTAAAAGGCTTGAAAAGCAAACAATTAGAACTAAAACAAAACTTAAAACAAGCATAGCAATGTTAAAAGTGGAGGTGTCCCAGTGCCTCCTGTCTTGTTGAGAAAATTGACGTCACAATATAATGGTCTGTTCATACTGACACATGAAATTCTGGTGTTTCTCTCAAAAGGGGGGCAATTCAACATTTAAAATGTCATATGTTATATGCCATTCCTTATTATACTTAATATTGTTAGTCCAATAACTTGCATATAGGGTGTGCCGTGCCTTTTATTTTTAATTCAAATATGTAAATATAATGTTATTTTAGTAACATTATATTTACTGTAGGCAAAATTTTAAATTGTTTCTCATTACTTGAACATTTACAAATAATTGCCAAATATATGCTTACGTAAGTGCTAACACTAAGTTCTAATTTTGGGGGGGAAGAAGGAAGATTTCATATGTAGGAAAAAATGCAGCTAAGTTTTCTTAATAAGAGGAAGCTTTTTATTACTTAAGTGATGGTTTAGATAGTGTCTGCTTTCCATATATTCTACATTTCTCATCTTTGCTTCCAAATTATTTGCTAAGCTGAGTGGAATTAGAGCCCTTAAAACAAGCTTGGTTGTAATATATGCTCATTGGATACCATATTTTCATTTTTATTTGCACTAGATTTCATGTCTTAAAGGATAGGCACATTCTGTTACTAGGAAAGAGTCTGGCACATATTGATAGTTAATATGTGTTTCACTTGATGGAGGAATACACAGAAAAGTACAATACACATACATAAACACACATGGATGTAAACACATACAGAGACTGGATTGTGTTCAGCCATGTAGTATGGAAAAAAGAAGCTTTAATGACTGAAATTTTTTAAGTTCTTGTGCAATCCCCTTTGAGTCATTTCAACTGCAGTTATTAAAATGTAGATGTTAACATCTAGTTAGCACATATAAAGCTTTATTTGACAATGCACTGTAGAATTGTATGCCTGAAACCTACGTAATCATTGCTAAAAGGTCTCCACAATAAGTCTAAAAATAAAAGTAAATTTTCAAAAATTCCAGTAGAAGCTAAAGAAACCAACATATCTATGTTAATATTAACAAAGTTTATTTTTCTGCATGTGTAACATATATTTTTACAATAATGAGATTGCTTTGAATTCCCAAAGCATATAATTAAAGGGAAACAGAACAGGATTGTACAAGAGGTTATATAATTTTGTGTTTTCTAGTCTCATTTTTAAAAAAATTAAATTGAAAGCAAAGGTGATGTTGAACTTACACATGATTAGATTTTTACGAAACACTTAAAGTCTTCAGAACAAGTATTTTATGAAAATGTTTCTGTAAGTTGTTCAGATAATATATTTTCTCAATCAAATGTATATGGTTTAATGTGCCAAATACATTGCATATCTGTATTTAAAGTCAGCTGATACTTTAAGAGCTTTAAGTATTATCTTAAACAGCACTTCTAAAAAAACTGAAATATTCCTTTAGATAGTTTTCTTTTTCACTGCTTAAATAATAGAAATATGTATGTGATCATGGGGGATTCAATCAACTTTGAAAAACAGAATGGTATTTTATTTTAAAGTTAAAAATTTGAAAGATATGTCAGAAAATATAGATTGGCTTTCTTGTCAGTATATATAACCTGTTTCCACATTTTATATTTTAATTACTAACAATTCATGTGTATACATAATGTTTATTTTATTATATTTGTTCATTTGATCTGAAAGACTTCTAAACAAGTTAGAATAAAAAGCCATCATATAGCTTCTTAAACATGTCCAATTTTAGATATAAAGTAAAAATTCAACATTTTGTTTTACCAGAAACAATAACATTAACCTGCAGACATTAAGGGCCGACTTTCAGAAACTGTAGTTAAAGGTAATTTAGATAGCATTAGAATTCAAGTTTCCAAACATCGTAGCATTCCATAAATAGACATGTTTATGGGTTTAGAGCATTTTTACAATTCTGAGCTTTTACCTCAACAATTTTACTGTAGAAAATACATAGTAAAACAATTACTAACATTGGCAGCTATTGTGGCTGGAAAATTTGAATTGTTTTGACTGAAACAAAGAATCGAACCTTTTAGTTCTAAGATTTGTTATTATAATGCAACAAGCAACTGAAAATAAAATTACAATTAATCTTTATTTGCAATTTTAATTATTTGCTCAAGCTATTTCCCTGCACATCTCAAAAGAAATGGGAGCACACAAACACTTTATTTTAAAGCACGTTTCCTTTTTTTAATGTTGTGATTACTGTGAAACTTTCCTCTTAGAGTGAAGTAACAGGACAGTAGGTTTCAGTGGTTTCTAAACTGGAGCAAACACACTCACTGCTCTCTCTGATTGTGGGTCACTTTTTCACCTATTTGAGATTCCATAGATTATCAGACCTTCATCAGAGATCTCAAGTTCGAGTTAGATCACCAAGATTATTTTATAGAACTCACGAAAAATATGAGAACCAAATAAGTTTGCATGCTCCCCTCTATTACATATAGAGACAGCAAGATGTTGCCTGTCTTGACACTCCTCAGCAGCAGATGTAGCAGTACTTCACACCTGGTGAAATTGTATTTCTGATGAAGAAATATTTAAAATTGACATCTGTTACTAAAACATTTGTTATACTATTTTGAAAAACGCAAGAAAACAGTAATAGACTGAGTTCTTAATTTTGTTAAAGGAGACTGGTTAAAGCATTAAAGGCATATAAGCTAAGGAAGGTAGCTTAAATTTATTTGAATTAAGACTTTCTAGGTAAAGATTCCCTGTCTCTTTCTTTTTTTTTAATTCATTTTTATTGTTATACATTTTGGGGTGACATCTGTTAGCAAGGATTACATAGGTTTCAGGCATACAATTCTACAGTGCATTGTCAACTTGATGTATAATAAGTTCACCACCTAATGTGACTTCTCTTTCCATCACCTTATAGCTTCCCCCCTCCTCTCCCACCACCTCCCTTTTCTCCCCTCCCTAACCCACTCATCCCCAAATAAACATTAAATTATTGATTG
>PVJL010021475.1:0-10552 GCA_004026885.1 Lyroderma lyra
GTTTATTTTTGTTTCTTTCTTGTTGCCCCAACTTTGTTCCATTTTTCCTGATGTTTTGTTTCAGGCTGAAGAGCCTCCTTTAGTATTTCTTGGAGTGCTGGCCTCGTGCTGGCAAATTCCCTCAGCTTCTGTGTGTCTGAGAAGGTCTTTATTCCACCTTCATATCTGAAAGATAATTTTGCTGGATAATTTATTCTTGACTGGAAGTTTCTCTCTTTTAAATATTTGAATATTGGATTCCACTCTCTCCTGGCTTGTAGAGTTTCTGCTGAGAAAACTGATGCCAACCTGATGGGTTTTCTTCTAAAGGTTATAGTTCTTTTTTCCTTGGCTGCCTTGAGAATTGTCTCTTTGTCTTTAGTTTTGGACATCTTTAGTACCATGTGTCTTGGAGAATATCTGTTAGGGTCCAGGTATCTAGGGAACCTGTTTTCTTCTTGAACTTGGGGTTCCAGATCTTTCCATAGGTTTGGAAAGTTCTCTTCTAAGAGTTGTTTGAGTATGCTCTCTGTAGATTGTTCTGCCCCCTCTTCTATTCCTATTATCTGGATGTTGTTTTTTCTCATGGAGTCAGATAGTTCTTGCAGAGTTCTTTCAATCCTTTTGGTTCTATAGTCCCTCTCTTCCTCTTTCTGAGCTGTTTCCATGTTCTGGTCTTCAATATCACTAATTCTTTCCTCCATCTGGTTGGTCTTGTTTCTTATGGCAGTTATTTCATTTCTCACTTCTTTTATCATATTATTTATTTCTCGCATTTACATCTCAATCTTTCCTATGTTTTGAATTTCTTTGTGAAATTGTTCTTTTTGTTCACAGAGTTTCTTTTTTATGTTGTTCATATCCTTTTTTTATGTTATTTATCTCAGCTATGGTGTTCTAACAATATGTTTTCATTTTTCTCACAGCCTTTAGAATAGCTGCTTTAAAAAATCTCTGTCACTTAAATCAGACCCTTCTAGTTCTAAGAATCTGTCTTCTGGGTAAATTTCCTGTTCTTTCTGAGGAGTTTTAGTTTTTAAGGAATTCATCCTGTCCACTGGTTCTTCCTCTGTGACATGAGGGCTTTATGTTCATTGCCCAGATTATTGCTTTTGTGGTGTCCTGCTGTAGGGCAGACACAAGGTGGCACTGGGGGTCAAGTTTTAGGAGACGGGGGTGGTGGTGGTGGTTGTTTGTTTCTTGTTTCTGATCTCCTACTGCGTTTGGAGTCTATGCGCATATATCCTGGGGAGAGGCCAACAAAAGGCGTTCCTAGGGCAGTTCTGCCTACTGCCCTTTGCTGGGGAAGCTGTTCTGAGGCTTGTTTCTGCTGGCTTGGGTGAATGCTATCGAATCAGTCTTTCTTCCTAGCCCTGATTCAGCATCTGGCCGTCTACGGGCTCACACTGCTTTCAGAACCCTGGGGTGCATGAGGAAGTGCATGCTCCATAAGTCCAAAGCTGTAGGCCTGGTCTGAGACAGCAGGGTCGCCTTTGCAGTGGGCTGGGAACAGGAACTGCAGCCCTGTGTAGGTCTCCAGGGGGCCTAGAGCTGGGGTGTCATCTTTGCAGTTCAGAGTCCTCGCTCAGCCCTTCTACCACTCAAAAGTTCCAGAGGCTGGCTCCCAAACTCAGTCCCCAGCATTCAGCTCCAAAGTCCAGCTCCCCCTGTGGTCTCTCCCCTCCCCCGAACTGCGCCGCTCAGCAGCGATTGTGTCCTGTTGCAATCTTTGTTACCTTCCCTCTCCCCACTCGCCCCCTTCTCTCCAACCTTCAGGTGTTTACTAGCAATTCGTGGATTTCTCAACAGCTGTTTTGTCACTCAGGGTCCTGTTTCTTGGCTCCTGGGCGGCCGTTCAATTGTGTTTTCTGGGAGAGGCTTTAGAGACCTCCTCTCCAGTCACCATCTTGCCTTCTTCTCCTGGGGAACTTGCTTTTAATAACACGATACGTTAATAACTGAGAAGTAAAGGCAATATAAAATGGGGTGGATAAGTCTGTGTTCTTGCCCCAAGAGCACTGAGGATTAATGAGATGACAAAACAGATCCCTGTGCTCCAAAAAGAAACAAAAAAGGTGATGAAGCTTCCATACAGAAGTGCCTTTATTAATGAGGAAATATGTTTTGTTTGAACATTAAAATATTTCCAATGTTAGGAAACACAAAGTAAAGAAAAAGCAAGGTAAACTACATCATGAATAATTAACTACACAGATGACTCTTCTAGAGTGAGTCTGAACAGATTTACGAGGGCTGTCCAGAAAGTGTCCGGCCATGTAATATGAAAGATACAGACATTTATGGCTGGGTTGTTTTCAGACAGCCCTGGTACAAATAAATACAAGCCTTGAAACTTGGTTTGATTCTGGTTTAAACATACAAATAAACAAAACAGCTATGAAAGTATTTTGAGAGGCAACTGGGGAAATTGGAATATAGGCTATCAGGTTATTAGAGAATTATTAGTTATTATTAACTTTCCTTGGTGTGCTAATAATAGCATTGTACTCATCAAGAGATTTTTTTACTCTTAGGAGATGCTTGCTGAAGTGTTTAGGGGTGAAGTATTGTGAAGTCTGCAAGTCATCTTTAAATGCATTGTTCATCAAAAACATATGCAAAGTGTGAGAAAAAATACATGTGACAAAATATTGACAAAATTTCAATCTTCATGAAAGATGGATGGGTATTCATTACACTATTCTTTGTACTTTTCTGTGTGTTTAAAATGTTCAACCTAATGTTGGGAGGGAAAAAGAACTGTCCAAGTGCACAAAGACTTATTAGAGTGCTGTAAAAAATATTAGAACACTAGGTACAATCTAAATATCCTGCAATAAGAAATTGCTTAAATGCAGTTGGTCCATGCACACAATACGTCCAGTCATTTAATGAACAAATACCACCCGAGAAAACTTCCCATCAAATACTACGCTGAGCTCTGAGGATGGAGGATAAAAAAGGCAGAGAAGGCTCTCAGAGAGCCTATCTTCTACTGGGGGAAAAGCCAAGAACAAGTTAACAAACAATGAAGGAGACCATTTCAGGAAGGAGTGACATGTGATGTGAAGGAAATGATCAATGACAGAGGAGGCTCCCTAGATTGAGGGGTTAGGAAAGCTTCATTGGGGTGGTGGTATTTGAGCTGAGGCCTGAATGACAAGGAGCCAGCCAGGAGGACATCTCCTAAATCTTCCTGTCCTCACAAAGGAGAGCCAGCGTGAAGGCACTCATGCGAGCATGAGAAAGGCCGCACAGTGTGAAGAGATGGTGCAACACATATCACAGCAGAGCAATGTGTGTGGTGTGCGGCTGTGTGAGTAGAGTGATGTAAAACAGTAAAATGACATGAGAACAGAAAGCCTAATCCTCTTTCTTTATAAATTTTCTCTAAACACTGCTTTAAGGAAAGAAATGTGTTTGATTGAGTCAGCCACTTTATGCCAGACACTGTAATCCTTTACTACAGGATAGGAATGTAGTCTATAGTATGAAGTAAAGACCCTAGATTCCATACCCTGCTTTACTAGAAAGAAAATTGAAGTACAAGTTAAAGGGTTGTGTGATTCAAGACATCTATTTGATATAAATTCTAACATTCAATTCTTTGGCTAAAGCAATATTTTCAAAGTAACAAACTTCTTGGGGGGAATGTGTAACATTCTGAAGATAACGTACTAGTGAACTATAAAGAGATCCTTCTCAACTGGTTCTCAGTTTTGGTTGCTCCTTGGAATTACGTGGGGGAGCTATCAAAAACACCTTCATATGCCAAATCCAGCCCTAAGGATTCTAATTTAACTGGACTAGAGTGCAGCCTGTAAAGATTCCTCAGATAATTTAAAGTATCGATGAGACTGAAAACCACTGTCCTAAGCTCATACATAATTATTTTACATCAAGTTAATAAACCATTTTCTATCTAGCGTTTACTGAATTAATGTCAACAGCCTCAGAGGAGGTGAACAGTTTGGGGCAACACTAAATACATACAGTTTGTATGTAATGAGGCAATGTATGAACTTGAATGGGACATATTTTCCTTATTAGAATTTGAGAGACATGGTGAAGTTATTTGCAGTTTAAATTCTACAAAGGAAATGGGATTTCAGAAGTGCTTGGGAGAGAATATTTGGCCAACTGGAATTCCATCCAGATAGCACCTGACAGGAGCTGGTTGAGGGTGGTGTCATATTCATCTTCATATCTCCAGCTTAGACACACCATTAATGCTTGCTAAATTAAATGGGAGATCAAGACCAAGCATGCAACTAAATTTTAAAGACTTTTCTCTTCAGGAAACAGCTGGCAGTCATGAAGTTTATGGTGTATCTTTAGTAGTCAGTTCAAAGAAAATGCTAGAAGACTAAAATAAATCCCCTCCCTAAGCAATGTAATTTGAGAACATATTTTTTTTTAGAAAGCAAACACTCTTATTTTAAAGACAGTGAGCCAAGTTTTGCTTCAATGTCAATTCTGAATAAAACAATGTGCCCACTAGGAAAATTAATTCCTAAAATGGGTATTTACTATGAAGAGGAAAATATTTAATGATGACAAACTGGGACTAGACTATGAAGTCCCTGAGTAAAGCAAGTACGTCTCATTCACTTTAGTAGCCTTCAATGCCAAGGACCTAGCAGGTACTCAATAAAATACAGGTTGAATTAAATAGTTTAATATTTCAGACTGGCATTAATTGACTTCAAGGTCAGCAGATTGAATGTTAGAAAACTACTAATAAAGTAACACAATTATTTAAAATGCTAAATGATTCAAATAGTAAAATCTGCTTGTGGATACTACCTTGCCTGGGTAAAAAGACATAGAAAATTATGAGAAGGGAATAAGAAAAAAACAGAGTTGATTCCTTAGGACATTCCACTTATTAGAGATATGAAAGTCATAGAGTAACAGGATTTTGGAGCTCCAAGGGACCTTGAAAAACAGTTTATTGGAAGAAAAATGCCACACAATCATACAAAATGAAAAATGACAGGATTTCAGACCCGAAGTTGTATTCTGAGGGAAGGAAAGACTACACAGACAGGTGGCAGAGGGCATTCAAGATGAGTTTAGCTTATGAACAAATGTCTAGAGTTAGGAAAGTACAAAGTACTTTTGCAATTAAATATAATTTGATAAGAATAGTGTTTATATGTAAGTGAGAGAAAAGACAAGGCCAGATGAATTTAATGCTTAACTAAGACAGATTCTAAGAGCTGATAATTGGCTTTTAAGACTAATAAAGTAACAATTGATCGATGATACATTACCTGATACTTCTGTATTCTATTGTTTTTATGGAGTAAAGAACAAACTTCCTCAATAAACTGTTAAGTAATGAATATTCCCTTCATTTATGTATTTTACCTTAACATTCTTTTTTTTAAAGTACGAAGGCATATAAACAATGTTTAGAAAGGTGAAAGTGGAGTGATAAGACCCATTAACATGCTTTAATAGTTTGATTTTACTTCTCAAAACAAGGAACATGTTTAATTTTTAACTTAAAAATGTTGAAGTAAAATGAAAAAAAAAAGTATAGCAATTGGTCAACCAGAGAATGGCCTATTCCTTAAGGTATAATTTGAATAGAAAGGATTACTTAGAAATGTGAATGCTGATTTCCATTCTCACTGTTCTTATTACTTATGATGAGTAACTGGCATAGCTCTTTGCTACTCTTAGCATGAAACTTGGCACTTTGGCACTAAACTTAGGTCAACTCAATTCAGAGTGAGAATTCAGGTATGGACTCAATACTAAAAAGAAAAAGCAGTGTTTTGTTGAAAATTACCATACAGAATTGCAAATTTCACATTTTGGAACCTGATTTATTTTTCCTAACATTTTATTTTTAAAAAGTACTGTGGAAAATATCAAATATATAAAAGTACTGTGGAAAATATATACAAAAGTAGAATAGGATAAAAATGTCATGAACCCACAACCCAACTTAAACAACCAAGAACATTCTGCCAATGGTGTTTCAATTACCCCTCTTTATTTTTCTGAAATATATTCAAGCAGTTCTCAAACATGATATAGTTGATACATAAATATTTCAGAGTGCATCTCTAATAGATACAGACTGAACATGAAAAGACACATTAAAGGAGCCTGTTCCTCCTGAATATTTTCCCTTAGAAAATGTCTCAAACCACCACCTCAGAGTCATCCCTGACGCATCTTTCTCTCATACCCCAGAGCCAATCTGACAAGCAAGACTGGATAGATTCTGAACCTTCGCTGCTATTCTTCTTCTTAAGTCACATTTGGCCTGTCCTCTGGCCACAGCTCCCAAACTGGTCTGCCCAGTACCCCTTCAGCCTCCGAGTATTTGCACTTGTTCCTCTGCCCAAAATGCTTTTCCTCCAAAACCTGGGAACTGCGACTTCCTTGTGGTCCCTTGGAATTTGATCCTATTAGAAAATCTTGCCCTGACCATCATGTCTATACAACATGGCAACAACTACCACCTGTGTCATTAGCCGATTCCCTCTGCCTTCTTCTCCATCATCACCTGATACATTTAATAGTTTGTCTTCTCTTAGATTGTAAGCTCTGGGAGGGCAGCTGTTTTGTTGATTTTATTCATTACGGTATTGCAATGTCCAAAACAGTAGGCAAAAGCAGACATGGAGTAGACACTTAAGTTTTTAAGACTGAAAATTACTGGCAGCTAACAGATTAGGATAGAATTTAAAAACTGTTTCCTAAATAATTTGAAACACTGAGTAATTATAATTCAGTTGGGAAGTAATACATCATTTGAGAGCTTTGACAGATTTTTCAAATCAAGTTTATTGACAATTTAAATCAAATTCCAGCATGCATCCTGTTTAAATAGTGTGGATTATGTATGTGAAAACTTATATAACTGCATTTAAAAGAGGGGCATTACATAGTCTTAAATCTGTATTTAGCATCTAGAATCATAGGGAATCAGTGCTAAAACAATATCAACGCTTTTGCCTCTTTTGCAGTCAACATTAAGTCTCACAAATCAAAATTCATTTCAGACCCTCACTCACTCATTTTCTGAGCTACTTTCTCATAAAGTTAATTGTCCAACCTTGTATTTTCTGTCTCTTTGTTGATGTTTTCACTGTGTTCACTTATTCTTCTCTCAGCTTTGGTGAGCATTTTTATGACCCTATATTTAAACTCTTTATGAGGTAGATTATGAATCTTTTTTTCATTAAGGGATTTTTCTGAACTTCTACCTTGTTCTTTTGTTTGGAAGGTATTCCTTTACTTCATTTTGTTTGACTCTCTGCGTTGGTTGGTATGCTTTAGATGAAACCACCACCCTCTCCCACTCTTGAAGGGTTGTTTTTGTGTAGATGACTCTTGTTGTTCAGCCCTGTCCTAGTTCTTTGTTGTCTTCAAAGCTTTGCAATTGTCCAAGCAACCTATTTCAGTTTTAATAGTTCATAGTAGTTGAGGGTGTGCCAAGACCCTCAGTCAGCACCTAGACTGAGGTGCTGACTGAGGATCTCAGTCAGCACCTAGATTGAAGCCAATTGGAAGCCAGTCCCGTGGGCAGCATCTTCTAAAGTATGGAAATACAAGTATATAAAGTCCCATGGGACTGTGAGCTAAGTCCCACTGGCCACCAGAGCAAGGAGATCTGGAGGTATTTCCTGGGGCAGTCACAGAAATAAGGGTCCCAGACAAGTGTATAAGCTCTTTTCTGGGAGCTACCAGTGAGCTGTAGTGAGGGAGAGGGAAAGCACAAAGATGGTGTCCATTGGCCAGTTTCCTGAGAGTAGCTCCTAAGGCCCTTGGGTGTGCCAACTCTTAAGCTTTCCCCTCAGACTAAAGCTTCAGGACAGGCAAAGAGACCTTTGTTACAGAAAGATTGGGGTTGTGTTTCAGTCTGCTGTCTTTGCAGTATCCTGTGTGGAAGCCTGCCAAGCACCTTCCCTCCAATTGTTATATTTCTGTGGGACTCAGGAATACCAGCTCCCTGGCTATGAGGACCAAATGGTCAAGGGTGTCCCCTGGGTGTTAGTGCAAAAATTAGGGCACCAGACAAAAACCAGAGCACCAGACACATGTAAGAGTTCCCCTCCAGGAAATATGGGTAGCCTAGAGCATGGCAGAAAGGGAGCACAAAGACAGTACCCACTCTTGGCGTTCTATGGAAAGGATCACAGTCAGTCTCAGATTTGTGTTTAATTAGAAGCCTGTCTCTCAAGCTGCATCTACGATTTAGCTAATAGGCCTTTTTTATGGAGGGGCTCAGCTCCTGGGTTTATTGCCACTTGCTGTGCCCTGTGGTGGTAGCTGTTTAAGAACTCTTTTCCCATTGGTTGCAGTCCTATGGGACCTTGTGAGCATCAGCCCCACTGGTCACCAGAGCCAGGCCACGTAGAGGTGTCCCCTGGCAGTAGTAGTAAAATTCAGGGCACCCTACAGGGGTATGAGCTACTTTCTCGGAGGTATGGGTGAGCTGGGGTGAGGCAGGAGAGCACAAAGATAGCGTCCACTGGTCTCTGTTGCCTTAGAGAACTCCCTTAGGCCTCCACAGATATGTCAAACCAGAATCCTGCCCCTGAACTCCAAGTTCTGCACCTGCAAATGGCCTCTTCCACAGAAATACCAGGGGTGTGTATCAGTCTGCTGTCTGTGCCATGCCCAGTGACGGTAGCCTGCCAGGAACTGTCTCTCCGGTTGTTACAGTCCTGTGGGACTAGAAGTGAAGTCACGCTGCCTTCAGAGATGGACAATCAAGGGGCATCCCCTGGGTAATAGTTACACAAATCAGGTATTGGAGATGTGTAAAAACTCACGTTTGCGGTCCCTTAGACTAGCTTGTCACACTGTAGGAGGGGTTCATAGCGAAATGATGTCCCAGCTTCTCCTACCCGCTTCGATATGGTTGTCTTCTCATTTACCTGATGTGTTCTTGTTGCTTCCCTGGCAATGTTTTTGTTTGTTTGTTTGTTTTGTTGTTTTGTTTTTTTCAGGAGGAAATTGTGTGTGAGACTCAGCATGTTCATGGGCAGTGAGTTCAGGATCTTCCTAAGTCACCATCTTGAACCGGAAACCATTATCTCCCCTTTAAAAATAACTTTTTATATCAAAACCATTTCAAACTAACACAAATGTTGCAAGAATAGTACAAAACTGTATTTTGTTTTGTTCAGAAACCTTATTCCAGCTTTGCTGATTATTCTACTAATGTCTTTGTAAGCACCCAGGCCAAGATCAGGTGTTGCACCCAATTACGTTGCTCAGTTTTCCTTGAATCTGAATCTATTATTTAGCCTTTTTTTGAACTATCTCCTTTTTATTTTTTTGAGAGTTATGTATATTCTTAAGATGGTGTGAATAATTTCTATCGTGTTTTTGTACTTTCGCCGATTAGAACGGTATCTATGAATGATACTACTTTATATTTTTAAATTATATAAATGGTATCGTACAGTTTTGTCTTTTCATAAGGAGGACTTATGTCTAATTCTTTTCTTGTGTCCATTGACTCCCACTGTTTTGGGATTGATTTATCTTTTGTAGCTTTTCTAAAAAATTAAGTAATTGTTAGCAATTTTTAAAAACTCTGTCAGAGATTCTTAAGTCTCTCACTGGTTAGTAATCAATTTATATATGGATTCCTTTCTGGGCTTGGAATTTCCAAGGTCATTCAGATGGTGTAAATTTGAAACCCTAATCAGTGAGAGCACAAATCATGATTACAAGGTCTCTTGGATATCATTTTATTTTCTCTTTTCAAAGCTCATCCATGGCAGAAAAATCTTCTGAGTCATCTTGCTGTGCTCGGGGGTGAATTTTATCTAGTTTCACTGAGGCTACAGAACTTCCCAGCGTTTTAATTTATGTATGTGCAGGGAGGACATGAGAAGGGGCTCAGAGTTTTTCATTTCTGCTTGCACCAAGGGCCCAAAATCTTACTTCTCCTCACCACATGGGTTTAAACATTCCAGTACCTTCCTCATCCAACCCCCTCCCCACTCAAAATAGGGTCATACTGTGTGCTCCTGGTTCTAATGTTGGATTCCTTCTTTATTTCTGCCACCTAAGCATTTCCTGTCTTTTTGAAAGCTGAAGTATGTATTAAATATATACATATATAGTTTTGCACTTTAACCAACATCACTAGGCGTTCGTAGTGGATGAGTTTTCATGCTGTCTAGTCTGCCTGCATTAGGGATTGATTGTGTTCAGCTCAAGTAACAGAGTCCTGAGTGCAGTGACTTACCCGAATAAGGATTTATTCTCTCACCTGCTAAGAAGGTCAGAGGTAAGCAGCTTTCTGTGTTTTTACTTTCCTATTCTGGGCATGTAGCTTCCATCCTCATTTCTCAGGATGGCTTTTGTACTTCTAGGCAACACGTATGTCTTCCGGGCAGAAAAAAGGTGAAAGGTGAAGGCATGAGATATTTGCCAACCGAGTCTGCTTTCTGTCTCTTTTTTTAAATCAACAAAATAGCTTTTTCATAAGCCCCATCAAGCAAACTTTTATTTCCATCTCATTGACCAGACCTGAGTCATTTGGTTTCTTATACATGAAATCGAGTTTGGTAAATGCAATGTGTCCAGT
>PVJL010021476.1:0-10554 GCA_004026885.1 Lyroderma lyra
GACTTGTGTTAAGGATGAGATTGTGCCAAGCTTCAGCTTTGGTGTTAGCCTTAGTGTTAGCTTTGAGTTTAGAGGTTTGGTTAAAATTGTGGTTAGTGTTCAGGGTATGTAAAGTTGGGGGTGAGAGGTATGTGTACTATTGTGGTTATGATTAGTGTAAGGATCCATCTTTGAGTTAGGCTATGTGTTAGGTTTCAGGTTAGGTTCAGGGCTAGAGTTTGGATTGGGTTAGAAGAAAGTTTGAGGTTATGGTATTAAGAACATTGAAATGAGAACTCTGGGTAGAAGGGATATTGATAGAGTGAGGTAAAATTTGAGGATAGAGTTAGGTTTTTCGTTACGCATATGCTTGTGTTAGGGTTTTGGTGAGTTAATGATTAGGGGTTGTTATATACTTAGGCTTCTAGTTACCTTTGAGGTTGGAATTAGGTTTTAAGATAGGGTAGGAGAAGGGCCGGTTTATTGATGCGGTGCAGATTTCAGTTTATGATTCGGTTTTTAGGATTAGGTTGACATTTAGCTTGTAGGTAAGTGTTGGTTTTCCATTCAAGTTGGGGTTGTGTTTCCAGTAAAAGCGAGTATGGGTTCCTTTCAAGGATAGTGTTATAGGAAGGCTCAGGTTTTCCACTAGGGCTCGGTTTAGCGTTAGATTTCAGTTCAGGATTATTTCTTGCTTACATTAGGTGATTTAGAATTAGGGTTCAGTTTATAGTAAAACTGAGGGTTCTGTTTTAAATTAGGTTTGGATTTGGTGTTGGATTAGGTTTGGTGTTTCTTTGCAATTTGGGCTTGGGTAATTGTTTGGGTTTTTTAATTATTTATTAAATTAATGGCAGTGACATTGATTAGTAACATTGCATTTCCAGTGTGCATTTCTACAATACATAATTCATATTCATATATTTCATTGTGCGTTCAGCACCCAGAGTCACTTCTTCCTACCCCCTATATTTTACCCACCCCTTTCCTCTTCAACCACCTCTCTTTTTCCTTACTTTCTTGCAACCACTAATGTGTTGTCTGTATTTATGAGTTTTTGGATTTTTCTTTGTTGCTTTCATTTTTACATCCCAAGTATGAGTGAAGTTCTATGGTTCAAAGCTATTTCTATTTGATTTATTTCCCTCAGCAAGGTAATCTCCAGCCCCATCCATGTTGTCACAATCGGCAGTGTTTCATCTTTATTTCTGGGCGAGTAGTGTTTCACTGGGTGTTTGTACCACATCTCCAGCATCCAGTCAATTGTTGAAGAACATGTTGGTTGTTGATATATCTTGACCACCATAACTTGTACTGCAAGGAACACAGGGGTACGTATATCTGTATGAGTACATGTTTTCAGATTTGGAGGGTGGATACCCAGAGAAGGGATTGCTTGGTTGTATGGTATATTTATTCTTAACATTCTAGTGAACTTCTCCACAGTTTTCCATCATTTCTGCAAATTGACATTCCCACCTACAACATATGAGAGTTCTTTAGTCCCACAGCCTCTCCAACAAGCGTTATTACTTGTCTTGTGGTTCATAGCCTTTCAATTAATAGCAGGTATGAAGTGGTAGTTCATGGCATTTCTCTAATAGCCAGTGTACTTAAACATTTTGTATGTATCTCTTAGGTGTTTGATTAATCTGTCTTCTTGTGGAAAGTGTCTGTCTAAGTACTGTGTCCATGTGTTCATGGGATTGTTTGTTTGTGTTTTGTTGAGTTCAAAAAGTCCTTTATATAGTTTAGGTTTTAACCCTGTTTCAGTTATTACTTGCAAATGATTTCTCCCACTCTGTCGGAAGCCTCTTTGTTTCTTGATGGTTTCTTTGGCTGTGCAGAAGCTTTTACGTTGGGTAGAGTCCCATTCAATTCTTTTGACTTTTTCTTCCCTTCCCTTTGAGGTAACATTCATCAAACTCTTTCTGAAGCAAGGTCTACAGTTTTGGGACCTATGCTTTCTTCTATGCAATTTATCAACTTTGGTAGCATGTTTAGGTCTTTGGTCCATTTTTAGTTAATTTTGGTATATGTTGAATACTGTCAGACTAATTTCATTCTTTTGCATGTGATATTCTCTATGCCCTAGCACCGTTTATGGAAAATGGATTCTTTCCTTCATGTTATATTTTTGGTTTTCCATAAAAAAACAATCTTCACATATATATGTAGGATTACTTCTGCATTTTCAGTTTTTCTTCATTGCTGTGTGTGTACCTATATTTCTGTCAATAACCTGCTGCTTATATTATTGTCATTGTGTGTTATAGATTGAAGTCAAAGAGTGTGAAACCTTCGCCATTATTGTTTTCTTCCTTTGGATGCCTGTGGTTATTTGAGGTCTCTTTAGATTCGATACAAATCTGTTGATGTTTTTCTTGAAATTTTTCAAAAATCTGTCATTGGAATTTTGATGGGGATGGCATTAAATCTGTTCATTTCTTTGTGTAACATGACCATTTCAATGAGTTTCTTTCGTCCCATTTATGTATATAAAATCTATGCATTTCTTTGTGCCTTCTTCATTTTGTTTTTTTTTTCAGCGTATATTTATTTATTATTTATTTATTTCTATTCATTTTTATTGATAGACTTATTGGTGTGACATCTGTCAGGAAAGATTTCATAGGTTTCAGGCATACAATTCTACTGTGCATTGTCAACTTAATGTATAATCAGTTCACCACCTAATGCGACATCTCTATATATCACTTTATATTTAGCTTCGCCCCCTCCACTCCCAGCCACTCCCTTTTCTCTCGTCCCTTACCCACTCGTCCCCAAATAATCATTAAATCATTGAGTGTGTCCATGGGTTATTTGTTTGTTCATTTCGTTTTTTCTTTCCTTTCAGTTTTATATTCCACATATGACTGAATTCATACAGTTCATTGATTTTTCTGTGTGGCTTATTTCCTCCAGCATGATGATTTCCAGTTCCATCCGTGTTGTTGCAAATGACAATATTTCATCTGTTCTTATAGCTGAGTAATATTCCATCAAAAATTAACTCAAAATAGGTTAAAGACCTTCATATAAGACCGGTATCAATATACTGTATAGAAGGAGACATTGGTACTAAACTTATACATCTAGGACTCAAGTAAGACTTCATGAACCGGTCCTCAAAGGCACGGGAAATATAAGCAAAAATAAATGAATGGGACTATATCAAACTCAAAAGCTTCTTCAAAGCAAAAGAAAACTTCAATTTCTTTGAACCGGTCTTCCGTGTTATTGCAAATGACAATATTTCATCTTTTCTTATAGCTGAGTAATATTCCATAAAAAATTAACTCAAAATAGATTAAAGACTTTCATATAAGACCTGTAACAACACACTGTATAGAAGAAGACATTGGTACTATTCTTATAGACCTAGGACTCAAAGAAGACTTAATGACCCGGTCCTCAAAGGCAAGGGAAGTATAAGCAAAAATAAATGAATGGGACTATATCAAACTCAAAAGCTTTTGCAAAGCAAAAGAAAACTTCAATTTCTTTCAACATCTTGTGTTTGACTGATTATAAGTCCCTCAGCCCCTGTGTTAAGTTTCTTCTCAGCGTTGAGGTTAGGTTTAACATACAAATTAGGGTATGTGTTGGACTGATCTTTAGGGTTATTGCTGTTTTTAGATGGGTGGTGTCAGTCAGATTCAGAGTTATAACTAAGGTTAGGGTTAGCGTTCAGTTGGTCATTAGAGTTAGGGTTAATATTAGGGTTATATTGACTTTTGAATTTCGGGATTCACTCTCAATTACTGTTATGATTAGGCTTAGTGTTATTTCTAGAATTTGCTTTCTGGGAAAGCACGGGTTATGAAATGGGTAGGTCTAGGTATGTGATTCATTTCTGATGAGTTTAAAAACCATGTTATGTTCAGGTAACTAGCTATGGTTAGCATAATATTTAGGGATAGGGTTAGGGTTAGAGTTATGTTTGAGGTTATTTTTTTAGTTTTTAATTAGGGGTAGTGTAGGTTTAAGACCAAGATAGGGGCTGTAGCAAATCCTAGCTTTAGCTCTAGGTAGACGATATGGTTTAGATTTTGAGTTAGGTCAAGGGTAAAAAATAAGGTTAGGTTTGATTTTATTATTAAGGTTAGCAGTAGAACAAAACGTCCAATTGTGTTTAAGGTTAGATTTTTTGTTTACATTTAGGTCTTTTTGTTTTATTCATGGTTCAAATGAGAGTTTGCTAAGAAGTAGTGTTTTACGGTAAGCTTTGAGGCAGGGATTTGCTCTGAATTGGGGAAAAATTTACGGGTAGAGTAAAGGCTGCGATTAGGGTTAAGTTTACTGTTATATATTAAGGGTTATGTTTTAAGTTAAGTTTAAGGCGAGGTTTTGAGTTTGGTATGAGAGTGGAGTTAGATTTGTGTTTCCATTTAGGGGCCAGATTACATTTAGGATTACGTTTTGAGTAAGCTTCATGTTAGGGAAATGTTAGAATGAGTTTAGGTTCAGAACTCATTTTGTGATGATGGTTAGTGTTAGTGTAGGATAAGAATAAATTGTGAGATTAGGATGAAAATTTAAAATGAATTTTTTTGACTTATGCTTAGGTTGGGGTTATGTATTTAATTAAGTATAATGATAGTGTGTGGTTCATTTTACATTCTAGGTTTAGGGGTAAGGCTGAGTTTATGATTTGTGTTATGGTTAGGGTACTTGTTATGTTTCCATTTAAAGTTTGGGTTGAAGTTGTGAGTAAATTTAAGGTTATTGTTAAGATTAGGCTTACCATTGTTTTATGGTTTACTTTGAAATTGGGATTAGGTTTAGTGCTCTTTGTAGGTTATATGCTGGGATTATGGTTGGTGCACGATGTAGGGAAGGGTTAGGATGAGGGTTAGAGTGAGGTTAGAAGTTCAATTTTATGTTAAAATGAGTGTTAAGTTTCAAGTGTCTGTTTAGGTTTAGGTCTCCCGTTAAGCTTAGGTTTAGGTTAAGTGTGAACTTTTCAGTTAGGATTGTGATTAGAGATAAGGTTAGTTGTGAGGTTAAGTTTACGATCAGGTGCTGGTTAGGGTGAGGGCCAAGATGATGTTGAAGCCCAGGGTTAGGTTGAAGGTTACGCTTAGGGATTTTGGTTATGTTCATGGTTCATGTTACAAGTAGATTTTGTTTTATGTTTAGGGTTAGGTTTTGCTTTGACTCCAGGGGAAAGTTGTAAATTGGGATTGAGTTCATGGTTAATGTTAGAGAATAGGCCAGGTGTAGGGTTAGACTTAGGGCTAGGGATAAGGTTAAGATTCCATTATTAGTTCAATTGAAACTTAGGGTAAGATTTTGATTTAGGGTTCACTTATGACTAAGTTTAATGTTAGGTTCGTTATTGAGTTAGGTATTGTGTTTGCGATAGTTTTAATACATATTCTTTTTTTTTTTTTAATTTTTGCCACCACATTGGCATTTGAGATGATCAAAAGTGGTTTTCAACTTTCCATTTACCTAGAAGCAGCAATTGGGCCTGAACTCACATAGTCTATTCAAATGCTCATCGTAGATCTCACTAGTCAGGTTTCCCTCAGATTTTCAAGAAAGCTTTTCAACTCTCAAATCTCTTTACAGTTATCAGATCAGGATTGAGAGGATGACTTCCCATCAATATACCAAACACAAATGCCAGCCACTTTCTTCCTTTCTCCCTGACCACAAAGCACAATCACCTATGAAATGCATAATAATGTGCATGAATCGGTTTTTCCCATTATCTCAAGTTTCCATTCTGTATTTTAGTTGTGTAATAGTATTTCTGAAATACTTATTATAATTCTGAGTAGAATACAAATCATAAATAATAAAAATACCAGAGTCTTCTATTTTAAATATTCTAGAAGGCATGCAAGCACAATCATTCTAGTATTTTGTACAGTCAATTGTAAAACATAATCAAAGTGCATTGTGTGCTTGCTGTCCCCACCCCTTGCCGCCTCCATTCTTCACGTAGGAAAACATTTCAGTGATGTGAATACAGTTAAACAAGGGGATGCCCCTGCTAAATGTACGCTCACCTATATCACAGAACATACAGAGAGACAGTAAGTTGAGTTCATGTTATACACACCTAAAATTCCTCCGCAAGAGAACGTCTGCCTGTTCATCATATATTATGGTCCCTGCCGAACAACCACTAAGTATAGGGTAAAACAGACAAAAGTACTTAAGTAATTGACCAGAACAAACCACCCTTTTACTTTGATTTATCTTGGATCAAGCAATGCCTTGAAATAGGTATGAAGTGATGCATCAAAATTATCCATTGAAAACCTCAGAACACTTGTGAGAGCTGAGAATTGGAGAGGCGTTTTCGCGCCAACAAGAGCGCCCTTGGGCCACCGGATCCCAGGCTGATACAGTTGGACAGACCTTCCAGGGCACACCCACCCTCCGCGATGGAAAGAGGAAGGCGCCAGGGACCTATAATCAGAATATTGGCTGACCGTGATGTCACAGTTGCTGGGTCAGCCAATCGGGGCCCTGAGGCTGTATCAAGGGTTACGATGTCTTGAGGCCCTATAGACAATCAGGAGACAATAGAAGTGTCATGATTGTGAGTTCCATAATGCGATGCAGTGGGGAGCTGTGACCCTGGGAGAAGTTTAGAGGTAAGTTTAGGACTTGTGTTAAGGATGAGATTCTGCACAGCTTCAGCTTTGGTGTTAGCCTTAGAGTTAGCTTTGAGGTTAGAGGTTTGGTTAAAATTGTGGTTAGTGTTCAGGGTATGTAAAATTGGGGGTGAGAGGTATGTGTACTATTGTGGTTATGATTTGTGTAAGGACCCATCTTTGAGTTAAGCTATGTGTTGGGTTTCAGGATAAGATCAGGGATAGAATTTGGATTGGGTTAGAAGAAGCTTTGAGGTTATGGTATTAAGAACATTGAAATGAGAACTCTGGGTAGAAGGGCTATTGATAGAGTGAGGTAAAATTTGAGGATAGAGATAGAGGTTTTTCGTTAGGTAGAGACTTGTGTAAGGGTTTGGGTGAGTTAATGATTGGGGTAGTTATATACATAGACTTCGTGTTACCTTTGAGGTTGGAGTTAGGTCTTAAGATAGGGTAGGAGAAGTGCCGGTTTATTGATGTGGTGCATATTTCAGTTTTTGATTCGGTTTTTAGGATTAGAGTGAGATTTAGCTTGGAGGTCAGTATTGGTTTTCCATTCGAGTTGGGGTTGGGTTTCCAGTAAACCGAGTATGGGTTCCTTTCAGGGATAGTGTTATAGGAAGGCTCAGGTTTTCCACTAGGGCTCAGTTTAGCATTCGATATCAGTTTTGGATTATTTCTTGAGTATATTGTGAGATTTAGAGTTAGGGATCACTTTATAGTAAAGCTGAGGGTTCTGTTTTAAATTAGGTTTGGATTTGGTGTTGGATTCTTTGTAATTTAGGCCAGGTTTATGATTTGAGTTTTTTATTTATGTATTAAATTAATGACAGTGACAATGATTAGTAACATTACATTTGCAGTGTGCATTTCTATAATACATAATTCATATTCATATATAGCATTGTGCGTTCAGCACCCAGGGTCACTTCTTCCTTCCCCCTATATTTGACCCACCCATTTCCTCTTCTACCACCTCTCTTTTTCCTTATTTTCTTGCAACCACTAATGTGTCGTCTGTATTTATGGGTTTTCGGATTTTTCTTTGTTGCTTTCATTTTTACATCCCAAGTATGAGTGAATCTCTATGGTTCCGAGCTATTTCTATTTGATTTATTTCCCTTAGCATGGTAATCCCCAGACCCTACCATGTTGTCACAATCAGCAGTGTTTCATCTTTATTTCTGGGTGAGTAGTATTTCACTGGGTGTTTGTACCACATCTCCTGCATCCAATCAATTGTTGAAGAACATGTTGGTTGTTGATATGTCTTGACCCCAATAACTTGTATTGCAAGAAAAACAGGGGTACGTATATCTCTATGAGTACATATTTTCAGATTTGGAGGGTGGATACCCAGAGAAGGGTTTGCTTGGTTGTATGGTATATTTATTCTTAACATTCTGGGGAACCTCTGTACTGTTTTCCATCGTTGCTGCCAATTGACATGCCCACCTGCAGCATATGAGAGTTCTTTATTCCCACAGCCTCTCCGACACTCATTATTACTTGTCTTGTGGATCATAGCCTTTCTATTAATAACAGGTGTGAAGTGGTAGTTCATGGCATTTCTCTACGAGCCAGTGTATGTATCTCTTGGTTGTTTGATTAATCTGTCTTCTTGGGGAAAGTGTCTGTCCAAATCCTGTGCCCATGTGTTCATGGGATTGTTTGTTTGTCTGTTGTTGAGTTCTAGAAGTTCTTTATATAGTTTAGGTTTTAACCCCCTTTCAGTCATTGCCTTTTTGCTTCTTGATGGTTTCTTTGGCTGTGCAGAACTTATACGTTGGGCACTGTCCCAATAATTTCTTTTGACTTTTACTTCCCTTGCCTTTCAGGTAACATTTATCAAACTCTTTCTGAAGCAAAGTCTACAGGTTTGGGCCCTACGCTTTCTTCTAGGCAATTTACCATTATTGGTAGCATGTTTAGGTCTTTGGTCCAGTTTTAGTTAATTTTGGTATATGTTGAAAGCTGTCATTCTAGATTCATTCTTTTGCATGTGATATTCTCTATGCCCTAGCACCGTTTATGGAAAATGGATTCTTTGCTTCATGTTATATTTTTGGCTTTCCATAGAAAACAATCTTTACATATATATGTTGGATTTCACTTTTTCTTCATTGGTGTGTGTGTGCCTATATTTCTGCCAATACCCTGCTGCTTATATTATTGTCATTGTGTGTTATAGTTTGAAGTCAAAGAGTGTGAAACCTTCAACATTATTGATTTTTTTCTTCGGATGCCTGTGGTTATTTGGTTATTTGGGGTCTATTTAGATTCCATAGAAATATTTTGATGTTTTTCTTGAAATTTTTCAAAATACTGTCATTGGAATTTTGATGGGGATGGCATTAAATCTCTTCATTGCTTTGTGTAACTTCACCATTTCAATGAGGTTCATTCGTCCCATTTCTGAATAGAAAATCTCTGCATTTCTTTGTGCCTTCTTCAATTTCTATTTTTCCGCCTTTATTTATTTATTTATTTATTTCTATTCATTTTAATTGATAGACTTATTGGTGTAACATCTGTTAGCTAGGATTTCATAGGTTTCAGGCATACAATTCTACCGTGCATTGTCAAGTAGATGTATAATCAGTTTACCACCTAATGCGACGTCTCTTTATATCACCTTATATTTAGCTTCAACCCCTCCTCTCCCAGCCCCTCCTTTTTCTCCCCTCCCTAACCCACTTATACCCAAATAATCATTAAATTATTGATTTTGTCCATGGGTTTTTTTGTTTGTTCATTTTGTTTTTTCTTTGTTTTCAGTTTTATATTCCACATATGAGTGAAGTCATACAGTTCTTTGATTTTTCTGTGTGGCTTATTTCCCTAAGCATGATTATCTCCAGGTCCATCCGTGTTGTTGCAAATGACAATATTTCATCTTTTCTTATAGCTGAGTAATATTCCATCAAATATTAACTCAAAATAGATTAAAGACCTTCATATAAGTCCTGTAACAATACACTGTATAGAAGAAGACATTGGTACTAAACTTATAGACCTAGGACTCAAGGAAGACTTCATGACACGGTCCTCAAAGGCAAGGGAAGTATAAGCAAAAATAAATGAATGGGACTATATCAAATTCAAAAGCTTTTGCAAAGCAAAGAAAACTTCAATTTCTTTTAACATATTGTGTTTGTCAGAGTAAAGTTCCCTCAGCCGTTGTGTTAAGTTTCTTCTCAGCGTTGAGGTTAGGTTTAACATACAAACTAGTGTATGTGTTGGACTGATCTTTAGGGTTATTGCTTTTTTTGGTGTGTGGTATCAGTTAGAGTCAGAGTTATAACTAAGGTTAGGGTTAGCGTTCAGTTGGTCATTAGAATTAGGGTTAAGGTTACGGTTATATTGACTTTTGAATTTCGGATTTCACTCTCAATTACTGTTATGATTAGGCTTAGTATTATTTCTAGAATTTGGTTTAAGGGAAAGCACGGGTTGTGTAATGGGTAGGTTTAGGTATGTGCTTAGTTTCTGATGAGGTTAGAAACCATGTTAGGTTCAGGTAACTAGCTATGGTTAGCATAATATTTAGGGTTAGCGATAGGGTTAGAGTTAGGTTTGAGGTTATATTTTTAGTTTTTAATTAGTGGTGTAGTACGTTTAATACCAAGATAGGGGCTGTAGAGTAGCTTAGCTTTAGCTATAGGTAGACGTTATGGTTTAGATTTTGAGTTAGGTTATGGGTTAAAGATAAGGTTAGGTTTTATTTATTTATTTATTTATTTATTTATTTTAATTTCGTTTTTTTTTTAAATTCATTTTTATTGTTAGACTTATTGGGGTGACATCTGTTAGCAAGGATTACATAGGTTTCAGGCATACAATTCCACAGTGCATTGTCAACTTGATGCATAATAAGTTCACCACCTAATGTGACCCCTCTTTCCATCCCCTTATATTTAGCTTCCCCCCTCCTCTCCCACCCCCTCCCCTTTCTCCC
>PVJL010021477.1:0-10551 GCA_004026885.1 Lyroderma lyra
GCGGGGCCTCGGGGGCGCGGTGCGGGGGACCTCGGGGGCACGGTGTGGGGGACCTCGGGGGCGCGGTGCGGGGGACCTCGGGGGCGCGGTGCAGGGCCTCAGGTGTGCTGGGTCACTGCAGCCTCCCCCGCGCCCCGGTCCCTGACTGACTCCGAGCTGTGTCCGCCCTTGCCGTAAGAGGCAGCCTGGTGTGCTGGAGAGAGCATCCTGTGGACCCTGCTTACGACCGACCGGCTCTGTGACCTTGGCCGTGCCGCGTCACCTCTTGGAGCCCAGTTCGCCTGTGTGTAAGATGCAGTTCACGTGCCCACCTGACCGCCCTGGCTTGCACTTGTCAGGTGCGTGGCACGCAGTAGGCGCCCGGGAACAGGAAGGCGTGTTCTAAGTACCGACTCAGAAAAATGCAGCAAGGTGATCAGTAACTTTGTAAATTCTGCTGGGCACGGCAAGGGTTCTTTCTCAGTAGTCACGAATACTGTTCATTTACTCAGGAATCCTCTTTGCGAAGCTGCTCTGTGCGGGGTGCCGGGCAGGCGCCAGGCCGTCCCTGTGTGTCACGACTGGGGTAAACAGACGTCGTGTGTGTGCAGGCGGCGTGTGCTGGGAGATGGGCGCGGGCCAAGGTCAGCCACATCAGTGGGTCCTGCGTGGTGGCCGGCCCCAGGAGAAAGACGTGCACTGTGGGCGTCGTGTCTGGGCCACGTGCCGGAGGCACGCTGCCTGAGTCCTCAGGAGTGGTGAGTGTGTTTCTAGAACTGGGAAGTGGACGTAGGAGCTCCTCCATGTTCATAAGCTGCTGCTGAGGCTTCAAGGAGCCTCCAGAGCCCACCCAGCCGCCTGGTCACAGCTTCCTGGGCTGGTGCTGGGAGGGAGGTGAGGGAGGCCGGGGCAGCTGGGAACGTGATTTCCTGTCTGCCAGCGCAGGGACTTCCGCCTGTTCTGTCAGCCTCCCCCAGACGGGTCGGAGGTGACCGCGTCCTCCACGTCTCACTCACATCGCAGCACACACACACACACACGATGACAATGGCTCAGGGACTCTGCCCCACCCGGGGGCCACGGGGGTCATGACGTCGGCACACCTGCAGCCCATTCGGGGCTCCCTAATGTCGGTCGGGGAGCTCTCGCTTGGCCAATTCCAACAACCTGTCTTTATTGATGAGACACCGGCCGCCCAGGGAGGGGACCGGGCTTGGCCAAGGTCACACAGCACATGAGTGTCATCAGGACTAGATATGAATCTCCTAACTTCTCCTGTGCTGGATCTACGATCTCCTCTCCAGACTCCTTCCATGCTCTCTCCTGACCTTCCCCTCCAGAAAAAGAGGTCGCACTCCCCAATCTCACACAGTCGGGCTGCATCTGCCCCTCCCCCCACGTCATCGCCAGCCCCCGTCCTGGTCCCGGGAAGCCTTTGACATCTGCCCTTTCTAAGTCCATCCATCCTCCTGGGCGAGACCAGTAACTGCCTGGGCAGCTCACCCCTCCCCGTGGCCCCCAGCCCCTTCCCTGGCTCCCAAGGTCACACCGTCCGTCTTGCCACCACCTGACAACCGCCTGGTGGAGGCCCCTCCTCTCTGGTCACCACCTCATGGCCTCCCAGCTGATGGCCCCTCACAGCCATTCTCTAGCCTCCCTGCGACTTCGGGCCTGGAGCACTTGTGCTTTCGTGCCATCTGTCTCCCTTCTTGGGGGCCGGGGTCCCTGTTTTGTCGTCCCAAGGGCTCGCCTGCCCCCACCCTCCTGACTCTCTGTGTCTCTATTACTCCTGTGTGGCCAAGTCCCGGCCAGGACGGGTCCCTCTGTCTGCTGCTTCTGCCTTGACGCAGAGAACCTGTGTCTACAAAACGAGGCAGAGTGGTCCCTCCAAAAACTCACCAACAGGGGCCATTTCTGGGCTCCCAGGAGCACGTGTCCCTCCCCTCTGACGCTTGCTTCTCCCTTGGCTCCTCTGACTGCAGCTCCCAGGTCTTGTCTGCGGATTCAGTCTCCCCTCCCCGATCGTTAAAGCGTGGTGTGCCTCCCGGCCTGGGCCAAGCTGTCTCTTCCAAGTGGACACTGTCCCCAGAGCACCTGGTGAGTGGCTTCCGTGGGCTGCACCCTCCCTCTGAGCTCCCCGGGCTCACGTCCTCCTGCCGAGTGGACTCGGCTGGATGTCTGAAGACACCTCAAAGACAGAGTCAGGGTCCTCCTGGACCTCCCGCTGTCTTCCCCGCTCCCAGCAGCGCCTGTTCTTGTGAATGGCTTCGTGTGCCATAAGCGGGGTCACTGTCAGCTCCTCCCTTACTCCCTCACTCCGGTCCATCACCAGGTCCCTTCTCGTCGACCTCCAGAACAGCACGTGGGTCCACCCACTTCTCCGCGTCTTCCCAGGTTCTGCGCCTCCGCAGGCCACCCTGCCCCGCCTGGACCACTGCCATCGCCTCCTGATGGGCACGCCTGCGCCGCGTCTGCCCCTCCGCTCTGCTCTCCAGGGGCTGCTAGGATCACCTTGGAAGGGTGCGGTCTGATCGGTCACCTTCTGCCACGCCCCGAACTCTCCAGCGATTCCCGGCGTGCTTTAGGGCGAGCGGTGGCGGGCGTGACAGCACCCTGTAGGAGCTGGCCCACCCTGACCCCCAGGCTCCCAGCTCTGCTCACCGCCTGCTTACGGTTCCTTGGCCGCCAAGCCCCTCGTCGCCTCCTGGCCCCCACAGGCTCGCTTTGCCCGCTCCATACCTCCGCCCCCATGGCCCTTCCTCAGAGAAGCTTCCGCAGGGCCCCTCCAGAGCTTCACCAGGCCCCTGTCACACACTCTCCCATGCACTGCCTGCTTCTTCCAACACATATTATGACACCCAGTTACATAACTGGGTGCTCACGAGCTCAGTGCCCGTCTCTGCCACTAGACTGTGACCCCACGAGGGCAGAGACCCTGTCTGTTTACTTCACCATTGTAGCACAAGTGCCGGCCACGGACTGGGTGTTCCAAAATGTCGGGGGGGCGAATTCATTAGTGAAAGGTCTTTAAATACGAAGGGCCCCATGGGGCAGCTGACGGGGCAAGCTACCCTCTGAGCGTGGCCTGGGCAGACCAGATGACGGCCGCCTCACCAGCATTCCGCTGCAGAAACGGGGCTCCTGCTCCTGTCTCCTCCGGTCCTTCCTCGATGAAAGATGTTCCCAGATTCATGGATTTATTCTGATTTTCCCGTCAGCGGTGTCGGCTCCTCTTCAACGACAGTTCTTTCAGGAACGACAGCAGTGCTCTCTCACATACGCCATGGTGTTCGCTTGTGGAATGTTCTCTGAGCCATCCCTGTGAGGCAGCTGGTTTCCTAGTGGGGGCCAGCACAGCGCAGACATGGTGCTGGTGGCCCCCTTGGGTGCAGTTTGTGTCATGTGCACACGTCTGTGCTTGTGGGATAGGGGCTGCTGCGAGTTCTGGATTGCCCACAGGGGTGGAAGGAGTCGTGGTGCAAAAATCAAAACAAAGCGCAACCCCGCGTGGGGCGGCAAGAAGGTGGGTCTGGAATGTGTCGTGCAGTTTGGTTTGCAGTGGGTTTGCCTTCTCTGCAGTTAGCTGCGTCCCAGTTGGCTTTGCAGAGCCCATGGTGGGCCCCTGGCTTTGCTCAGATCTTCATGGACAGTCCCTCATGCAGCGCTGGGGACGGAGTGACCCATGGAGCTCTCTCTCGGGTCCCAGCAGTGGGAGTGCCCGGAGAATCCAGAACGTCACACGAGGGTGCCTAGGCAGGAGGACGCTGGCTTCTCACTCCTGCGGGGTGATGTCGGGGCTCCTGGTGCCCGCATGGCCTCTCAGGTTTAGTAGCCTCTTCTTCTGCCTCCCCAGTGCCCAAGTCAAACCAACCGCCTCTCGTTCCCCGGCCACCCAGCTGCTCCATACCTCTGAGCCCGGCTGTTCCTCCTGCCGGTGCTGTTCGTACTCTCCTTACAGACTCTTCCCAGCCTTCAGGACTCAGCTCTCCTGCCATCTGTCCCAGGAAGCCTCCCCGCAAAGCCCAGAGACCTCCTCCCGTGTACTGAGCACGCTCAGCGTATTCTGTTAAAAGTCTCTTCGCGAAGATGACAGAGGAGGTAACAACCATGTGGACCTGCTCTCAGGACCACATCAACCACAAGGAAACCACGGAACAGTCGTCACCAAGACCCGCCCGGATCTGGCCGAACCGAAGCCCTGCGACCACGGACACACAGAAGCCACCACAGCCGGGCAGGCGGGGCAGGGACGCAGAACACGCTGGCCCCACCCCCGCGCGGGACCAGGAAAAATCCGGGTGTCTCTGCCGCGGAGCGCCCCCTTCCTGGAGGAGCGAGGGGTCCCACCCCACAGCAGGCTGCCCGGCCGAGGTCCCCGTGTCAGGGAGAGCAGTCACTAGGTTGCCTCCATGGACAACACACCCAAAGGGCTGACTGGGCAGGCACCAGAGCCCTGCTAAAGGGAACCCTGCTCTGTAGGGTCAGCTCCTGCACCACCAATCTCAACCAGTCAGCCTGAGGGCCAGTCCCTCCAACGGATGTGCAAACAACTGAGGCTCAACTATGACAGGACGGCACACACAACTCACACCTGGAGCACCCGGCTCTGGTGGCCAGGGAGACTGCACCACGGGCCCCCACAGGACACCTTCCACATAAGGCCACTCTACTAAGACCGGAAGCCACAGCAGCCCTCCATAGAAACAAACAGGGAGGCAGCCAAAACGGGGACACAAAGAAACACGTCCCAGATGAAAGAACAAAACAAAGCTCCAGGAAAAGAACTCAAGGAAATGGAGACATGCAACCCACCAGACACAGAGTTCCAAACACCTGTTATAAGGATGCTCGGTGACCTCAGGGAGAACTTCACCAAAGAGATAGATAGGAAACATAAAAACTGGTCAGAAATAAAGACTACAATAACTGAAATGAAAACTACATTAGAAGGAATCAACAGTACATTAAATAAAGCAAAGGATCAAATTAGTGATTTAGAAGATAAAGTAGCAGAAAACACCGAACAGAACAGCAAAAAGATAAAAAATAAAATAAAAAAAATAGGATAGTTAAAGGGGTCTCTGGGACAACATGAAGCATAACAGCATTTGTATTAATATCATAGATACCAGAAGGAAAAGGGAGCAAGGAATCCAAAAGAATGACAGAAAATGCCATTTCTTGTAGATATACAAGCTCAGAAAGTGCAGAGCCCCAAACAAGATGAACCCAAACAGGCCTACGGAGAGACACATCATAGTTAGAATGGCAAAAGTCAAAGACAAAGAGAGAATCCTAACAGCAGCGAGAGAAAAGCAGTCAGCTCCCGTATGTCAGCTGATTTCTCAGCAGAAACGTTGCAGCCAGAAGGGATTGGCAGGAAACATTCAACGTGATGGAAAGCCAGGACCCACAACCAAGATTACTCTACCCAGCGAGGCTGTCATTTAGAATCAAAGGACAGATCAAGTGCTTCCCAGACAAGAAAGAGCTAAAGGAGCTCATCACCACCAAACCAGTAGCACATGGAATCTTAGAGGGACTTCTGTAAAACAAAAAGGAAAAAAGAAGATAAAAAATAGGAATAATAAAATGGCCATAACCACCTATCAATAATTTCTTTAAATGTAAATGGATTAAATGCTCCAATCAAAAGATAGGGGGGCTGACGGGACAAGAAAACAAGGCCCTTCCACGTGCCACCTCCAAGAGATCACGTCGGGTCAAAAGGCGCACGCAGACAGAAAGGGAAGGGATGGGGGAAGGTCCCTCATGAAAATCCAAACCAACACACACAGCAGAGGTAGCAGTGCCTGCACCCGACAAAACAGACTTTAAAACAAAGGCTGTGACAAGAGACAAAGAAGGACCCAGCGACCCCACTCCTGGGCATTTATCCGAGGAAACGTGTACGTCCGTATGTTCAGGGCAGCGTCGTTCACAACGGCCAAGGTGTCTGTGGACGGGTGAGGGGTGAAGGGGGGCTGGTCCACGTGCACGACGGAACGCTGCTCGGCCAGGGAAGGGACATGGAGGGACCTGGAGGGCGTGGTGCCGAGTGGAGTGTCAGACAGAGACAGACGGGTGCGGTGTGACTTTGCTCATGTGTGTACTCTACAGAACAAAACAAACACAACAGAAGCAAACCCACAGATACAGGGAACATTCTGATGGCCGTCAGATGGGAGGGTGGGGGGGAGGGGAGAGTGGGTGAAAACGGTGACAGGAGTAAGGAGTGCAGAGGGGCAGTCACACGGTCGGCACAGGGACGTAAGGCACAGCACAGGGGGTGCACTCAGTAATACGGAAATAAGTATGGTGTCAGGGGGGTGCTAGACGGTCAGGGTGTCACCGCATAAATGACACAGATGTCTAACCACTGCGCCTACACCTGACGTTTACATAAAATAATACTGAATGTCAAAACCAAGTGCTAAGGACAATTTTCTAAATCTCTCTCCGCTGCGTCTTTCTTGCCTGCTGGATGGGGAGCCCCTTCAGGACCCAGAACGCGCCGCGCCGGCGCCCAGAACGCGTCATGCCCGCACTCAGGTGTCATGCTCGCGCCCAGAACGCATCGTGCTTGCGCCCAGAACACGTCATGGCCGCGCCCAGAACGCGTCGTGCTCGCGTGCTCGCACCCAGAACGCGCCGCGCCCGCGCGCAGAACGCGCCATGCCCACACCCAGAACGCGCCGCGCCCGCGCCCAGAACGCATCGTGCTTGTGCCCAGAACACGTCATGGCCGCGCCCAGAACGCACCGCGCTCACCCCAGAACGCGCCGCGCCCGCGCCCAGAACGCGCCGCGCCAGCGCCCAGAACGC
The DNA here is from genome assembly GCA_004026885.1 of Lyroderma lyra. NCBI lineage: Eukaryota > Metazoa > Chordata > Mammalia > Chiroptera > Megadermatidae > Lyroderma > Lyroderma lyra. Next base: position 6,805 of record PVJL010021477.1, read on the forward strand.
GCCGCGCCCGCGCCCAGAACGCACCGCGCTCACCCCAGAACGCGCCGCGCCCGCGCCCAGAACGCATCGTGCTTGTGCCCAGAACACGTCATGGCCGCGCCCAGAACGCACCGCGCTCACCCCAGAACGCGCTGCGCCCGCGCCCAGAACGCGCCGCGCTCACCCCAGAATGCGCCGCGCCCGCGCCCAGAATGCGCCGCGCTCACCCCAGAACGCGCCGCGCTCGCGCCCAGAACGCGCCGCGCTCGCCCCAGAACGCGCCGCGCTCGCCCCAGAACGCGCTGTGCTCGCGCCCAGAACGCTCCGTGCCCGCGCCGGGATCCCCAGAGCCCGGCACGCACTGGGAAGACGGCGTGCATCGGCTCATGCGTGCTCGGTGCCATGTGCAGTGCTCCGTTAGCGCGCAGGCCCCTGAGGCTAGCTCGCTGCCTGGGTGCCCTGTGTTTTAAAGACCTTCTGCTTTAAAGTAGCTTCACTTCATCAGAAGTGCCGAGAAGCACACAGGGCAGTCCGGAGCCCCCTTCGTCCCGCCTCCCCATATGACAGCGACATCTAACGTAACGACGGGTGCAGCGCCAGAACCAGGGGGCCGGCATGGACGAAACGACAGAGCTTTCCCGAATCCCACCAGCCGTGCGGGCGCTGCTGTGTGTGTGTGTGGAGTTTTGTGTGACCACCACAACAACCACCGTACTTAACTGCACCATCACAAGGCTCCCTCGTGCGAACCCCGATGGCCACCCACCGCCATCCCTACCCTGTAGCAGCCTGTCACCTCTCCTCCACCTCGGTCGTTATGATGTCACGTCACAAACATTACGTAAATGGATCTTTTTCTATTGGCTTTTCTTTTCCATCGGTGTCATTTTGTCTTAGTCCCTCTTGGTTGCTTGCTGAGGAGTGTTCCATGACTGTAACGGGGTCCTGTCTGAAGAACACGTGCATCACCCCATTTTACAAGTGACAGAAAGAACTGGCCTGGGGTCACACAACCTGTCAGTGGCACTTAATGAACGTTTAGCACGCGGCACCCAATGGATGCTTACTGCGCGGAGCTGGGTGGAGTGCAGGTGTTTCCTGTTCTTTTCTGAGCTGCTGGCGGGGGGCTTGTCACACAGAGGAGGGGCTCAGTGAATGTCTGCCCATGACAATGTCCATCGAATACCGTCTGTGGACGCCGGAAGCCATAATGTCCACCTTACCCCTGTGCCTAAACCGTCACAGAGAGGAGCACACCCCTCTCAGTACCTCACGAGACTGCCCTTCCGTTTTAAGGGCAGTTGGGCCAATGAATATGGTCACATACAGGGCCACGTTTATGTGGCATCTCGCACCTGACTTGCAGGTGGCTCACTTTAGCACGATCCAGAGCAGCCCCTTTGGCGCGTGCCCCCGGCCACCACCAGCCCCCCAGCTATGCGCAGGAACACGGGGTGGGGTCCCGAAGGTGAAAGGTCGCCTGGGCATTTTGCCCTGCCGACGAGGAGCCGAGTCACTGCCACGCGGCCAGCGGCCTCAGGAGGTTTAATTAAGGAGGATTTGTGGGGCAGCTGGAAGCCCTCAGCCTCGGGTGTGGAGAGCCAAATGCAATTAAGCGATTGCACAGAACCACACGCTGGACTGGTCGGACCCTGGGCACAGCGCCCAGGAGGTGGGCCTGCTTAAGCACCTCTGTCGTCCCTCTGTCTAGGGGAGCTGAGGGGACAGGAGAGCCAACCCCAGCCTCCAGGGACACATTGGAGATAAGTGGGGTCTCGGGTGTTTAGAAACGTGTTTCATGGCCTCAAAGGGAACCTGTGGCTTCAGCCCAAATGAAGACCTTTCCAATGGCCACAGGTTGGGGGGGACAGTTAAAAGGGGTGACACTGTGGGCCCGGCCCTTAAGGAACTGCTGATAGCGCTGACCCACCCTTAAGCCAGAGCAAACTGTCTCGGCATTAAAGGCAGTGATGGTTGGTAGACGACAGACTGGAGAAGTGTTCTGAGGAGGTGACACTCACACAGGGGACAGGAATGGGCCCAGGATACGGTTCTCCCCAGTGTTGACTCAGAGACTCCGGGAGCAACTGTTGAGGGAAGCGGTGCGTGACCACTCCCTGTGTCAGGGGCACTGCACAGGAAGAGTTGCAGAAGCGTCTCCCTAAAGACAATGGGACAGGAGTTGGGGACGTCGAATGGACTGTAGGGACAGTGGGCTTAGTTAGGAAGTGGGGTGCGCACTGGGGCGGAGGGTGTGCCGTGTCTGATTTCAGACCAGTGTCCGGGGGACTCAGGTGGAAGGCCGGTACTCTGGGGAACTGAATGGGGACACAAGATGACAGCCGGAGATGGCCACCAGGGTAAAGCTGCCAGCGTGACACGGGGCTGCCGGAGGGCGTCAGGAGAGGCTGATGGGGGAAGGTGTGCCCAGGGAAGCCTGGAGACAGGGCGGGGCAGCGCCGGGAGGCAGGGTTCTCGCCACCCGTGCTGCCCGGTTCTGTCCAGTCCCAACAGCAGACTCAGGGGAGCCAGCAGGGCCTGAGCCCGGGGATGTGGCGGGCAAGAGTGACATTTTCATTGCAGTTTTGAAAGGGGGAAAACTGGGGAGGAACCGGCTGGGAGTCAACCGGGTGTCCCCTCAGAAGGTACTGCTTGCATTTCTCTGACTGTTCTTAGAACTTTCTCTCTCTTTGACTTCTGCCATTTCAGCGATGACGTGTCTCGGTGTGTTCCTGTTTGGGATCACCTTGTTGGGGACTCTCGGTGTGTCCCTGTGTGTCTGTGTCCTTCACCAGGTTAGGAAGTTTCACTCCTTATTTCTTCGAATATGTTGTTGACCCCTTGCTTTTCCCGGGTCCCTTCTGGGACACCTGCGATGCGGGTACTTTTATGCTTAATATCGTCCCCGAGGAGTGTCAGTCATGCTCAGCTTTTTGGATCCTGGTTTCTGTCTATCCTGGTTGGTGTTTTCTGCTGGCTTTTCCGGACGGGACCGGCAAAATACTCAGCGTGATGGAAACCAAGCATCTCCACCCAAGAACACTGTGTCCAGCAAGGCTGGCCGTGAAGAACGAAGGGCCGGTAGAGCTGCCCAGTCAGGAAAAAAGCTAAAGCGATTCCTCGCCACCAAACCAGCACGACAGCCCGTCACAGGCACTTCTGCAAGATGGGAGGACGGAGGGCAGAGGGGGTGACATAAGGGCACGGATGGAGAAGTTTAGTTTGGTTGTTAACATAAGATTGAGAACAACAATACTCATGGACAGTCAGTAACTGGGCAGTTACCTGAGGGCAGGGGGAGAGGGGCTGGGGGAGAAGGGTCGGGGTCACAAATACGTGGTGACAGAAAGAGAACCGACTGGGTGGTGGGCACGTCGCACGACACATAGACGATGTCCTATAGAACTGTACACCTGGGACCTACGTACTTTTACTAATCATTGTCACCGCAATAAATTTATAAAAAAAATAGAAAATAAAAGGAATGTTTTAAAAAGGAGGAAACCTCTGTCCTTAAGGCAGGGAGGGCAGGGAGAGAGCCCCGGCCTCTGGGCAGAGGTGTGGCAGAGAGGTCCCACCTGTCCTCTCCACGGCTCCATGAGGTCAGCAAGGCCATCTTTGTGGAGGTCAAGGGCAGATGGGGGCAGCAGTGAGAGAGGGCTGGGGGACCCTGAATTGTGAATCCCTCACGGGCTGGCTGGGGGCTCCCTGTTTTCCTCCCTGCAGTGCTCTGGGAGGAGAGGAGCAGTGGCGGGGGGGGGGGGGGGG
>PVJL010021478.1:0-10551 GCA_004026885.1 Lyroderma lyra
GGTGGCGCAGGCAGGTCCGCGCAGGCAGGTGGCGCAGGCAGGTCCGCGCAGGCAGGTGGCGCAGGCAGGTCCGCGCAGGCAGGTGGCGCAGGCAGGTCCGCGCAGGCAGGTGGCGCAGGCAGGTCCGCGCAGGCAGGTGGGCGCAGGCAGACGTCGTTGCCAGGGGCCGAGGTGGCCGCGGGGCTGGAGAGCGACTGCGTTTGCTCTGGGACCGGTGGAAAGTGTCCTGAGGAAAAGGTGAACAGGGGCCGGGGCAGCAGCGTGGGCTCCTGGTTACTGCGGTCTGTGTGACGTCCGCCTTTAGGTGTGAACTCCTGGGTCCTCACCGGGGCCGGCCGGAGGAGCACGTCGTGCCCTGACGCGTGGTCACCTGCTGCCCCTTTGATGCTGACGTGACCTTGGGGGAAGGTGTCCAGAGGCTCTTCCTCAGCCTGTGGCTTCCTGCCTGTGTTGCAGTGTAGCAGCCAGGGGAGCCATCGGGGTTTCCATCCGGGGGTGCTCCGAGAGGGCGCGGTCCCCGTTTCACAGTGACTTAGCTACGTAGTCTGGTCACATGGGGGCACAGCGGGGGCAGCAGTGTGGCCCGTCTGGCCTGAGAGTCCAAGTGCTCAGTCACCACGGGCTGTGTGTGGAGCAGTCCGTGACGGAGGGGACATGGCAGTACCTTACAAATGCCCGGCGGGTCCGTGTCACCTGATGCGCAGCCTCTGCATCACCTGGAAGCAAACTCTTCCAACGTGGAAAATAAACAAATCTGCGTGCACGTTTGCACCCACGTCCCGTCTTTTCTTCCTGTGACACTTGGTCAGCGTCACAGCCAGGGCTCCAGGTGGGAGGCCCTGGTCTATGGGGCTGCTCTCTTCCCCGTCGTGTGTAAGGGCTGTTAAAACTCCCTCCAGGGGTTCAGTCCTGCGTGACCCTCAGTTCCGCTTGTAAAGATCAAATGCCCGCCCCCAAGTCAGGGTGCCACCGAACAGCGGAGGGCCGTAGGGTCAGGCCTGTCCCCCAGTGGACGGGGTAACGGTAAGGATGTCACAGATCAAAGTGGCTGCTGCCATCGGCACCGCCCCCCTCCGTCACCCACAGGTCACAGTGTGCGTGTCTTACTGTCACCTCCTCTTACTAGACAACCGCAGAGACCGTATTCTCTAAGATACAGACTTGCAGGGGGCACGTCCTCATTGAGTAAATAAGCTACGACACGGAGGCCCGCAAGACACACCTGGGGAGATGTTGTCTATCGTTTCTTGATTTTTCATTTTAGCTATCATGTCATGACTTTCTTGTAACAAAAAGTAAAGGTTTCACTCTAAAATACCCGGCCTGTCGTACCCACGCATCCCACACTCGGATAAACTCTTCCTTCTGCCACCACCAAGCTTCACGTTGGGTTTGGTATACACGAGGCTGAGACTCTCCGTTGGGTGGAATTATCACCGTTGTTGGGAGCCATGTGCAAGAATAAACGTGGCCTCGGGGACAGCAGACAGGGTTTTATGGTGACACAAGGGATGCGAGGGGCGCGGCTTAGGCACGTCTCTTCCCACGTAACCTGGAGAAGCTCTGAGTTCAGTGTCGTGGACATTTCGGTTGACGGCTGCGTTTCTCAGACACCCCTGTGCCCCCCGAAGAGGCACGGAGGTCGTTGAACAAGTTCAGGTTGTTGCAAGTGCTGTGCAGCTGTGCGGTGTGGGGCCGCGGGACCTGGGCGCGGTGGCGCGGTGGCACGGTGCGCAGCTGAGCCACGGGCTGTAACTACGTGTGTCTCCTGTACAATCCGTACTGCAACCGGATCGCGTACTTTCCCAAGAGCGAACGATGCCTTCTCTTCCGCTGACACAGTCACGTGCCTGTCACTCACTTGGCCGCAAACTCTCTGACCAAACTGCATTGTCACAGCCAAGCGCTCCATCCATCCGGTTGGTTGTGTCTCTGCCCTTGGAGACACGTCTCTTCTGGAAGCTTCATCCTCTTGTGTCAGGCTGGCCTGCACAGCTGTCCCCTTCCACGTCCTCCAGGCCCCTTCTCCCCGCTCCCGAGGGGTGTCAGGGTGCGGTGTCTATATACCAGGAGCTTCCCGGAAACGTGCTTTGCAGCTAAATATTTGAAGATTTTACATAGCTGGCAATGCGCTTCTTCTACCCTCATACTTAACTGATAGTTTGTCTGGGGACAGAATTCCTACGACATCGGAAATAATGACTAATGATTGTGGGTACCTTTCGTGTGCTTTTTTTCTTCCGTATCTTAGTTGCTGATGAATCTGTTGAAGTTTTATGTCCCTATTTTTTTTATTAAGACATTTATTTTCTTACTGATTTTAAAGTGATTTGTAGATCCTAAAAACTAGATCTTTTTCAGATACCTGATTGGCAAATATTTTCTCCTAGTCTGTGGCTTGTCTTTTTATTCTCTTAATAGTGTCTTCTAAAAAGCAGAAGATTTTGGTTTGGAAGCCTGGCTTGTGACTTCGGATTATCTTATGAGTCGTGCTTTTGGTATCACATCTGAGAAAGCCTTGCCCAAAATGTTTTCTTCTAGAAGTTTTATTGCTGTAGGTTTTATGTTTAGTTTTATGTTCCACAGTGAGTTGATTTTTGTAAGTGCTGTGAGGTGTGGATTGAGCACATACTTGCATGACTTGAATTCTATTAAACGTATTGAGATTGTCTTGTAGGCCAGGATGTGGTCAGTCCTGCTAAATGTCCCGTGTGCATTTGAAGAGAGCTTGGATGGTTTAGTTTTTGGGTAGAATGTTTTACAAATGTCTGTCAGGTCAACTTGATTGATAGTTGTTAAAATATTTTATGGTTTGACCGATTTTCTGTCTACTTGTTCTGTCAGTTGTCGAGAGAGGAGTGTTTCAATCTCTGACTATAATTACGGGATTGTTTATTTGCCTATGTTCTTCTAACAATTCTTGCCCTGTGTATTTTGGAGGTACGTTATCAGGAGCAAAAATGTTTAGAACTGTTACATCCTTTTGGTGAACTGACTCCTTTACATTGTTAAGGGGACTCCTTAATTTCTGGTATTCTTTGCTCTGAAATCTACTTAGTGTGATCGTAATGTAGCCACGTGAGCTTTCCTTGGATTACAGCTAGCACCTGATGTCTTTTTCTGCTTCTATTTTTTTATTTTCAAAGATTATTTTATGGTGGCTATGCTCATACAACCCAGCTAAGGATCAGTGTAAATTCTAATTTTGCTTACAACCTAGGCCTTGGATTTCAGAGTGTGTGTGTGTGTGTGTGTGTGTGTGATGTGTGTGTGATATGTGATGTGTGTGTGATGTGTGTGATGTGTGTGTGTGAGTGTGTGTATGTGTGTGTGTATGTGATGTGTGTGATGTGTGATGTGTGTGTGATGTGTGTGATGTGTGATATGTGATGTGTGTGTGATGTGTGTGATGTGTGTATGTGTGTGATGTGTGTGTGACATGTCTGTGTGACATGTATGTGTGTGATGTGTATGTGTGTGACATGTGTGACGTGTGTGTGTGATGTGTATGTGTGTGTGTGCGATATGTGATGTGTGTGATATGTGATGTGTGTGTGATGTGTGTGATGTGTATGTGTGTGATGTGACATGTGTGTGACATGTGTGTATGTGTGTGATGTGTGTGTGTGATGTGTGATATGTGTGACGTGTGTGATGTGTATGTGTGTGTGTGATGTGTGATGTGTGTGTGTGATATGTGATGTGTGTGATATGTGATGTGTGATGTGTGTGATGTGTATGTGTGTGATGTGACATGTGTATGACATGTGTGTATGTGTGTGATGTGTGTGTGTGATGTGTGATATGTGTGACGTGTGTGTGATGTGTATGTGTGTGTGTGATGTGTGTGTGTGCATGTGTGCGATGTGTGATGTGTGATATGTGTGATGTGTGTGTGAATAAAGGCTTACATGGACATGGGTGTTTGATTCTGAATGATTTCTCACAATTCTTTTGTTCTCTTAACAGTTTTCCTCGTATCCCTGATTCGTAGTGGGTGCTCAGGAAATAGTTTTTAGGTTACAGCTTTCACATAGCACCGGCAGCAGGACAAGCAGGCCTCTGCGCTCTGTCTCTGCTCGAAGGGCGTTTCTCGTGGGCAGCACTGGCGCTGGGTCTTGCAGCTTCGTCCCTTTTCGCATTCCCTGAGTTTTCACTGGAGAATTTGGGCTGTTTGTTCTTAATTATTTACATGGAAAGATTTAAACTCTCATCTTGCTGTTTGTGTCTTACTTGTCCCCCCTCCTCTTTGTTCGCTTTTTCCTACTTTTATGTCTTCTTGTGGATTAATTAAATGTCTCTCATGATTTCTTTTTATCGCCTTTCTGGATGGTTAACTCTAACGCTGTTTCGTGGAGCGCACGGCGCGAGCTGGGCCCGACGGCGGCCTCCGCCCGGCAGGCGGCGCGCCCCCTCACGCACGGCGCAAGGACGTCCGTCGGCGTGCTCTCACTTGCCGCGCCCAGCTCTGTGCTGTCGTCACACACGTCGTTACTGACGTCACGAACTGCGCACTGCGCCGTCGTCACCTGTGTGCAACAGCCCAATCTCTTTGAAGGGATTAGTGTGGACAGACGATCGCTCGCGCCCCGCCCCGCGTGCTGACCTCCAGAACGCGCGCTCCTCGCCTCGCAGCGCCGCGCGGGCCTTCAGGGGACACTCCTTGTGCCATCGGCGCCGGTGCTGGATGCCGGCTTCCGCATGTCTGAGTGTCTTTCTTCCTTCGTTTTTTTCTGTTTGTTTTGTTTTTGTCTTCAATTTCCTTGGTTTCTGTTCTTTTTGTTTTCCCTTTTTCTTGCGTTGGGTTTACTTGGCTGCTTTCTTTCTAGTTCATTCACACAGAATTTAGATTTCTGATTTGAAACTTCCTTTTCTAACGTGAGCGTTTGCTGCTATAGGTTTCCTTCCCAGCGGTGTGTGAGCTGCACCTGACATATTTTCATATGTTGTGTTTTCATTTGTATATTTAAATTTTCTTTGCGACTCCTCTTCAGCCTATGGGTTATTTATAAATGTGCGATTCAATTTTCAACTGTTTGGAAATTTTCCTGTTGTCTTTCTGCTACTGGTTTCTTTTAAATTTCTTAAGGTTTGTTTTATGTCCAAGAGGTAATCTACATTGAATTTTCCCAGCGCATTTGAACAACAGTGTGTGTTCTGCTCACGTGCTGTGTGTGCGTCCGATAGATGTTGGCTGACTTTCTGCCCCGGAGTTTCGTCAGTCGCTAGGAGTTGAGGTGTTGACGTTCCCAACAACAGGTGGGGATTGCCTCTCTCTGACTCTGTCAGGGTTGCTTTGGTATGTTTGCAGCTCTGTTGTTTAACGCACACATATCTGGGCTTCTTATGTCTTCCTGGTGGGCTGATCTTTCCATCATTATGTAATGTCTTTTTTCTCTAGTAAACTTGGCTCTGAAGTCTACTTTATCTGATTTTAATATAGCTACTCTTACTTATTTTAGGTTCATGTTTACACTATCTATCTTTCTCCATCCTTTTTTTTTCCCACCTACTCATGCTGTTGTATATTTGAAGTGAGTTTTCGGTGGATGACACATTGTTGGCTGGTGGAGTTTGTTATTCTTGTCATTGTTCATTTGTTTGTTTGTTACTCCACTCTGCCTGGCGAAGGCGGACCCTGACCCCCCTGCTTGGGTAGAGCTGTGGCCGCAGTAGTTTCCACGGTGTTGGCTGGTGTGGGGCAGCTGGTCCTGAAAGTTCCCGTCTCAGTGGGCCGCCCTGTCCTTCTTCGGCCAGAGAAGCAGACGTTTCCTGGGCTTCAGTTGCCTCTGCTCTCTAGCAATTTCTGGGTTGTGGGCTTCACCACCTCCAAGTCGGAGATACCTGGAGGAGAAGGAAAACCCAGGGACCCTCACCCTGCGATTCCTTGGGTCCCAGGGTTCCTAGCTGGTATGCCACCTTCTTGTCACATTTTGGAGTCTTTGCTTTATATGTGATGCTCAGGGTTTTCCACTCAGTGGAAGGAACTAGGAAAAGCATGTATGCTCCATCTTTCTAGAAGCAGAATGAGTCTCCATTGTTTCTGGAAAGATAGTTCACTAGGTATAGAATTCTTGGTTGAGATTGCCCCAAGATCCTATGGCTTGTATTACTTGCTATGAAAAGTCACCTCTAATTCTCATTTCTGTTTCTCTGTTCATAAAGTTTTTGTTTTTTTTTTTTTCTGGTATTGAGCACTTTGATTGTGCTCTGCCTTGGTGTGGTTTTTCTTCATTTTTGTGTGTGTGTTTGGAGTTCACTGAGATTCTTAGATCTATGGGTATGTATCTCATAAGTAGTCCCTCCCCACAAGGGATGACTCAAGCGGTCTATGGCACATGCTAATCTGCCATGATCTTGTAGCTGAACTCTGATGTTGATAGGTCCCATGTCGTTTATGTAGGGGACATACACATGCTTTGTAGACCAGATGCACAAGCACTTTACTTAGTGCTCTGCTTCAAACACCTGGGGACACGATGCGACTATTTCCTGAGTCAGAGACCCACCTCACTTTTCAGGTGGTGCGGAGATGCCTTAGTGGAGATGGAACCTATCCTCAGAGGAGAGTTTGCAGGTGTGAGGAGCACAGGCTTAGAACCAAGCCACCTGGGGTTTGGGCTCCATCTCTTGCTCTGTAGCTGTGGGAATGTTATTTAACCACTCTGAGCCTCTGATGTATAAAATTGGGGTGAAAATCATACTTACCTCATGAGCTTGGTATGTGGAGTAGATAAGTAAAAGTGGGACATAGTTGAACAGTCATGAAAGGGTAGCTGTTGGTACTGTTGATTTCCGTTTTTTTAATAGCTTTTACATTTTGGAACAGTTTTAGGTCACAGCAAAAATGTTCCCTTAGATTTACCTTGGTCCAGAAAGAATTTTAGGCTGCCTCTTACGCACACGGTGCCTCCACGCTGTACCCCCGCCGTTGGCTCATGCTGCGTGTCCACTTGGTGGGGATGCTTGGCTCCGCGCCATGTTGTCTTCTGCATCTCCTTACAGCTCTGTGGGTGGCAGGAACACGGTGCTGACAGCACAGCTGCTGCCAAGGCACCCCAACTTCCTGGGAGCTGTCCTGGCCCAGGTCAGTCCTTAAGGGACAGTCACTCATGCTGTTGGAGAAGACGATGTCCCACGGAGGGAGGAGGTGGCGGCGGTCTAGTCCCTGATGTCAGTCTCCCGCCCTTCACGGTGCGTCAGGAGCATCGTGTCATGGGGCTCATTTCATTTTACGTCTTTTTATTTATGCGCAGTTCTTCTGCAAAGGACGTAATTCTTCCTCTTATGAGGGTGAGGCTCCGCGTCTGTGTACTCCCATATAAAATAAAGGAAATGACTGTCTTTAATGCAAACTCGAAATGAATGCACTGGATTTCAGCTCCAAGTTTCCCCTCATTTACAGGACACGAACATCTAGTTAGATGAAGAACGTCCTTCCTCCTATAATGTGGAAACATCCTGTTGCCATGACAACTTGTACTTACCTGCTTGCCTGGTAGAAGAAATGTTTGAATTCTTTCTTTGACAAAGGATTCCACCAAACGCTGGGGTTCTAGGTTTCTAATTCCAGTCATTTAATTCCAGTGCGGGACGCTTGTCTTTTTATCACGCCCGCTTTTGAGGGAGAGAAACCCAGGGACCCTTTTGGGGGTCACTGCACCTTCAGGACCCCCAAGGAGAGGGTTCCCAGGCCAGATGCCGATGGGCACAGGAAACGGCGATATTTTTGCAGGTTGTGTAATAATCATTTTCTGATGTCTTCCAGTTGAATTAAATCCACAGAGCCAGCGCTCCCTAGGGTGCTGTTTCGTTGGGCGGAAAATGATTCCGTCATTGATTGCCATTTGGATACGAGGTTTGCGTCCTCACCGCTGCTCGGGCTTTCGTGGGTGGCGTGTGCTACCCGCGTCCTCTGAATTTCGATTCCTGCGTCGAGTGTGGTTTTATTAATGATTTGCCTTCAGAATGAAATGCAGGAAATTATTTGCATCATTAACTGGGGTTTTGCAAAATATGAAAAAAGGTGGTACTGTATTTTACTGAGAAGGTTATATTTCACGTAATATAAAGTCCTTTAGTCCAGTAAGACAAGAAAACGTGACCCCTGGGCATTTTAGGAATGACAGAGAATCCACTCAAAGTCAGGACAGTTCGGAGTTTACTTCTGAGGGATCTGGAAGTTTCTGAAAGGACAAGCATGATTCTTAGCTATCTCCAAGATCACTGGCACTCACCGTAAATACGTGTGACACAAAACACACGTGCAAAGTGGTCCATGGGGTTCCGTAATTATCAGAACCCCCATTAGAGACCCCACTTTGTAGTGGACCGAGTATGATCAGTATGTGCATATTTTTCACTTCCCAGAAAACAAGACACTATCTTAGACTTTTAAGGATATATAATTTGCCTAATAAGCGACTTAAAGTTGTGTGCCTGAGACGTAACCCGTGACAATTCACGGGAGAGGAGGTACACATCACAGCACCATTCCGCAGTGAGCGCAGGTCCTGCTGAAGGGGACAGAGAGCCTACGCAGAGCTGGCCTGCGGGAATGCGTCCTCACACCCTAACCTGGCGCCGTGCACGGCAGCTACGGTTCCAAAACTGTTATGTGGTGACAGCGTTTTTGGAAAGCAAATAAGGGGGCTCCTTTTCTAACTGCCCATCAGTGGGTAATGCCTCTCAGGTTTCAGAGTCCCCAGCTCTGCGCATGTAAGATGACTTACAAAGTAGCTCAGCGCCCACTTCGATGGCGTTTAGTCACGGGAGGGCTCCTTGTTTGGACTCGCACCAGCATCCAGGACACAGACCATCCTCCGCATTCTCTGTGAGGGGCTGTGAAGGTGAACCCCCGACCCCCGGCCCAATGTGGCCACTTTCCCCACGCCTCGGCACCCCCCGGGTTGCGCTTTGTGATGGGTGTTCTCTGCGTCAGGATTTTTAAGGTGCCGTATTTTACTGACTGGCTGTTTAGTCGGGGAGGGTATTTCGGCTTAGAAAGCGCAGCACCCCTGCCTCAGAGCGCCGGCCTGGAGCACGGCCCCCCCAAATGCTGTCCGAGCGTCCGCCAAAGGCTCGAAATGGAATCTCCGCCCGAGAGCAGCTTCCCAGCTGTGGGGAGCAGTCTGCTCGGCGGTGAGTGAGCCCCCCGTGCAGGCGGCCGGCCGTGGGGACAGGCCCACCCGGGGTGTGGGACACGGGATGGACAGGCGGCGCCCCGCCACCGCGCCCTCGGTGTGACCACAGCTCAGTTCGCCCAGGACGGAGCACCCGCGGCCAGGACAGGGGACACCCGGGGTGGCACCTTGTGGCTCACGCCCCTGTCCCCCGTGAAGCAGGTGCCACCAGCACATGTGTTCTTCACCGAAACGACGGGGCGCAGCCAGGGTGAGGGGCCGTGTGCACAGCGCACGCTGCCCCCCTGCTGCCCGCCTTTGTCACCCCTTTGTCAGCTGCCGGGCCCTCGAGGCCTATGGGCTTCCGCCTCGGCTCCGGCCGTGCGGTCCTCCTGTGTGCGGCTCGTGGGCCTGGGGGCGGGGCGTCGATGCCTGAACATCGAGGAGGAGCAGTGACATCGGCTGTCTCACCGGTGCGTATGGCAGAGACACACTTGGTGGCAGCCTTGGTGCCCAGCACCAGGAGCTGGTCGTGAGCATCACGGCTCCTCCGGTCACTGCTGTGCGGCCACAGCACAGGCCACCCATCTGGATGCTTAGATGGGTCCCTGTGCTGGGGCAGGAGGCTCCTCGGGGCAGGGGCGGGTCTGGGGACAGGTGTCTGATGGAACTTCCCTGGCCTCGAAGGGCACTGGGTGGGCACAGGGGAAGGTCCCTGAAACGTGTGGAGCTGTGCGTGCACGCAGTGCGTCCGAGTGAGACCAGTGCCGGGTGAGGCAAGGTGACTCCGTGGGCCAGGCGCTGCAGTGGGAGGTGGGGAAGTGGTGGGGGACAGGGTCACAGGCCAGTCTTCGGGAAGGAGGCGGCATGCAAGGTATATACTCACAAGCACATACAGACTCACAAGCACGTATTTTTGACATACGTGTGTCTTGTGTAAATACAGGTGCACACGCATGTGTAGTACGGGCAAACCCATAAGGAAACACACTACTGACACTCTTAGGTGGGTCAGGGGCAGGGACCTCAGATGCTGGACCGGATGTTTGAAAACTCAGCCCGCAAGAGACGGGCACCACCCAGGGCCTCAGCGCAGAGAAGTAACGGGGGAAATCCGTTTTAGGAAACGCCCCTGCCATCCCCGAGGAGGACAGTCTGGGCGGGGAGAAGGGCGAGAAACTGGAGACGAAGCTAGCCTGTTCCTTTCCGTCCACAGCCGCTGGACGCCCAACTCATGTCCTTCGAGGCCTGGGGGATGTGACACCCCTGTGGCCTGCCCGGTGCTCGGGGCCAGGGGCCTGGGGGGTGCATGGGGGCAGTCAGCCTGATGCTTGGGGTCAGGGACCCGGGGGTGCATGGGGGCAGTCAGCCTGGTGCTCGGGGTCAAGGACCCGGGGGTGCATGGGGGCAGTCAGCCTGGTGCTCGGGG
>PVJL010021479.1:0-10554 GCA_004026885.1 Lyroderma lyra
GCAGGAACCATCACTGTTGTGTCTCCTCCCTCGGGGCTGGCTGTACTCAGCACTGGCTTTTAATCTGTTCTCTGGCAGAGTCACACCATCAGAGCAGCACCCTAGAGAGAAAATGAGAAGAACTGTAGAGATAGAGGTGGGGATTCTGAGCAGGCCAAGGTGGAGGAGCAAGAGAAAGGTCCAGATTAAAATGGGGTAGTGTCTGGCTCAGGGTGTACGCATTTACTCTTAAGGAATTGTGAGGCAGTGTGAGACTGTGGATGAACAAAAAACTGTTGACTGATCGACCACTGATTGATACTTCTTGAATCTAGAAGAAAAATGCACAGTGATTAATGATACTGTTCTCTAAATACATAAATATGTGTTAATATTTTCACAATAAATATATAAAAGAGTGTCTTAATAAAAAGGTAAACATAAGAGGGCTGTTTGGAAATAGTACAGCCGTAAATGCTTCTATAATAGATACTTTCTTGACAGTCCTCATATATCAAGTTTTGAGAGGAAATCTCTATTTGTATGCATTGACTTGTTATAAATATTTATATGTATATATAGTTTTGTCTTTCAATTCCAAATGATAATTATTTAACCACATTACTCAATAGACATATGTAAAAAATACTCACATATATTGTTTTTTATTGTTCCTAATATGTACCCCCATGCAACAAATTGTTACCTGCCCTATCTTCTTCCTGTATTCCCCTTTTCATCTATTTCTGCCAAACTGCAAGGAGCAAAGTTTTGTGGCCAGGTAGGTTTAGTAGAATTAAGTAGGGGTAAAGGGCTCTCCATGAAAAGGTGTGAATATAGAGGAGATTGCTGTTGCTTTTCATGAAGGGGAAATTCTAAGTAACAGAAAAATGACTCCAAAGAAACAAATTAAAATGTGTGTAATCAAGATAAAAAAAATTAAGCAGGAATGAGTGAATAATCCAGGGGATGATAGCTTCCTAATGGAGCATTTTTCACTTTTTTATGACCTATTGTGAAAGTGAATTTGATCAATATATTTTAGATCTCTCATAACACGCTTCACTTTCTTGTACTTTTTTTTTCCTGTAGGGTGTCTTAATGTCATTGATTAAAAATTCTCAGTACTTTAATGATCTGATGATGACTGTGGATATTCACACTAAATAAATAAAAATTGGCATGTATCTGTAAAACACTGAATGCAATTTTATAAATTTCTAGTGTGTGTCTTGGCTCCAAAAACTCTAAGTTGGGGCTCAAAACCATGATCTTATTTAGGCTTGTGTGATTCATTTACATTTCCCCAGGGAGTAGCCCAATGTCTGCATGTTACGTAGTTTTATTAACATTTTATTAAAAAAAAGTAACAAATCAGTATTGTCAGATAGGTACTGTGTTCATACCAGATTTCTCATTTTCACGAATATATGTTTTTGTATTATTGGGGATAGTTTTGTATTTTTCATGAGAGATATGTGTATATGTGTGTATTTGTTTATGTAAATTCATCTCTATACAAATTGAACGCGGGAGGTGGTTGTCTTAAAATACTAGAACTGTGAGGTCTTAGATGTTTTTGCCGCCAGACAATATTATCTTCCCCAAAGCTTTCCCTCCTCTTTTTGGGATGACTGATTTCCTTGGCATATGTGAAGACACTTTATTACTCACTCATCTCCTACTGTTCCCCATCTAGTTGGAGTTTATTCTGTTACATATGGTGTTGGAAAAGGTTCTTTTTCTCAAGTGTATAATCACATATAAACATGTTTAAATTACATCCATTTAACCCATTGCACTTCCCCTCCAGTAACACCTTTGCCTATTGACTGAACATTGTGGTACATAGTAATATATGTATAAGACAATTAATAAATTCTTTTTTATACTCCACACTTTTGTCAAATTCATCAATCTTGCTACCTTTTATAAGCACCTCCCTTCTCACTCTTATTTACAGGCTAATTCATGGTTTACTAAAATTTGAGTAACCATCCCTTAAAACACAGTTTTGTAGCTGTCACTCAAGTGAAATATACTAGAGTACGAAATGATAAATGTCATAGAAGACTCATGTTGTTTTCTTATTTGTGTGTGTGTGTGTTCATGACTACACAATTACTAGTGCTTCTCTCCTTTAGGTGAAGTTCTTGAATGACTTACCAGCAATAGAATTAATGGTTTCCATGGTCCTTTCTAGCTATAGCCATATTCACAGAATGTTTGTGCTACCCATCTCTATGAACAAAAATTTGCCTTTGGGACCTCACATGAGAAATATATATAAATTCCTCCCATTTTTTTTGTTTGAATTGATTAAATTCTAGATCTAGGTACTTAGCAACAAGAACTCTCCCAGTTCTACAGACACTAGCAACTGGCTAAACTCTCTCCTTGCTGTGACTTCACAATGTCCATCAGACTTTATTGCTAATGACTCTTCTATATGAATAAATTTGACAATTACATTCCTATCCCTACCCTATGTAGTTTCTATATACAATAGAAACACTTCTGGTTCAGTGTTTGAATATACTGTTGCTGTGGTGCCAGATTATTTCCTCAACCTTGAACCACATTGTGGAATTCTTCAAGTACCTCAAGTTCCAGAAAAAGGTTTAAGCCTATTGAAAATATTTTACAAGGAATCCAATTGTCAATAATTATCAGTCCCTTTTCTTATAAGATCAATGAAATAACACAGACACTGCTAACGTGCACATAAATATAATTCATCTGTTAGGAATAACATTCTCCGTAAAAATAAGAAAACCAAATTTAGAAGAAAAAGTGAGTGAAAAATAGAGTAGGAATAAATTTAATAAATATATTGATGAGCTGTCAGTTAAAAATTATCAATATAGGCAGACCTGGATTTAGAACATTGGCTGGAAAAAAACCAAGGAAGTAAGTTTAGTTATTTATTATTCTTGAGAGTTTACCTGTGGGTGGACTGACCAGACACACTGAAACAGGATTAGGAGACAACGGTACTGTCCCATTTCAAACTGCACGTATGGCCAGCCTAGTCTCACAGGGCTAATTGCAAGGTGTCAGTAGGCTGACCATACGTACCATTTGAAACGAGACAGTATTGTTGTTTACTGTCCTGTTTAAAACAGTACGTCTGGTCAGCCTACCTGAGGGGCAGAGAGGGTGGTAATGTCTGCCAGTTTGATACCTGCTAGAGTCTTTCTGTTTCTCCTCTAGCTTAGTAAGTTCATTCCAGATCTGCATCTTTCCCTCATTGGAATGTTTCACTTTCTCTCCTGCATTCATCACAAGTGGTTTCTAAAGAGCTGAACTTGCATGATGACTGTGTCCACCTCTCTATTAATTTTCTAGGGCTGCTGGGAAGGTAGTGCAAAGTGAATGATCAAACAAAATTTCCTGACAATTCTGGAGGATGAAATTCCAATATCAGCGTGTGCAAGCCTTGCTCTTTGGAAGGCACAGGGAAGGATGTGTTATAGCCTTCACTTCTGTTAGTTCCATGCCGTGTGGCAGTGTAGTTCAGATCTTTCATGATACTCTTCTGCACAAATGTGACTTTCAAATAGGGCACCAGTCATATTGAATTTGGGTTTTGCCCTATTCTAGCATTACTGTGTGATGTAATTACCTCTGAAATGACCTATTTCCAAGTAAATCTGTTTTCTGAAGTACTGGGAGTTAGCTTCCAACATATAAATTTTAGGAGTTGCAATTGAAACCATCCCAATATCTTTGTCTTAATTTAATGACTGGACAGTTACATTTAATTACATTATTATTAAATAGGGAAAGAGATAAATATAAGAAAATATTGATATTCCCTATAAAAAATTTCAGATAGTAACATTTTTTTGTATGTTGCAGTCCTAAACAGAAAAATAATCAGTTTGGTCAGTTTTAGTTAACTACACATAAGTGACTTTCTTTTATATCATGATAATGAATTACTTATTTTATCTTCTCATGTTTTACCTTAGCTTCAAAGACTGTACACATATTCTGTTAGATTTAGGCATAGTGATTTTATTTTCTGGGGTGCTAATGCAAATGGTATTGTATTTTTAAATTTCAAGTTTCAGGAGGACTCACATTACCTAATTTTAAGACTTACTAAAAGGTGAACCTAGTCAAAGACAGAGTGAGCTGGAGAAGGAATAGACACATCGAGATGTAGAAAGGAACAGAGACATCAGAAACAGAAATATGTCCACTGGAATATACTGAAATGATTTTGACTAGGTCACCATGATAGTGAAGGGTAGTGGTATATGTCACCCCAAAGTGTGCCATTTTGGCTTATTGATTGTTTTGAATGAAAGTCACTTGAGAGACAGCTGGTACAAGTAAGCACTGTGACCCTCTCTCATCCTGCTGCAAATAGAAGATAAACCTCCCATGTGAGAAGGACCCTGCTTGTCCCAAGAGGAGGAAAGACATTTGAATGATATAGGGAGAGAACTTGAGGATGACCTGTTAAACTAACCCTTATCTTCCTAGTTATGTGTTTAATACTTCTAGCACAAATCCCCTTGTGTCATCAACCCCTCCCAAATTTCTTTTCTAAAATGGTCACTCTGGTCACTACACTGAGACTTTTATTCCCTTGTAAAAGTTTCCACATTTATGTAAAAATTTAATAAATTTGTAGGCTTTTTTCTTGTTAATCTGTTTTTGCCAGTTTATTTTTCACACCCAGTTAGGGAGCTTAAGAAGTTTGAGGAAAACTTTTCAAGTCCTATAACATATGATGAGAAAAGAATAAAATAATACTAAAAATAGTACTAGAACATTTAGATATCTGATTTGCAATAAATAAATGAGGGCTGTTTGAGAAAAATCCAGCCATATATGCCTCTATTTCTCATATGACATGGCTGGATACTTTCTGGACAACACTCATGTATGGATATACCCATGTATACATATATCGATATGGACAAAAGGGGAAGGCTGGAGTGGGGGGGGGCAGTCACAGGTACTAGTACATGAATGCTAGCAGGTACAGGAAATTACATGTTGTTCAGGTCAGGAGAACAGCCTGTTTCAGAAACCATCACATAGCCGGAGGCAGGGAAGGGATGCTGATTGATGTGACAATAACGTCAATTATAATCTGACAGTCTCTAAGGGGAGTTTTCAGAACGCAACCTCCATTCTGGCCCAGTTCCAGTTTGTGGGGCAGACAGTGTGCACGTCATGGAGCAGTCTCTCCTTCACAAGAAGCCAAATGGGCTTTTCAATGACTTGTGCTGGGTCAGTAGGGTATCTATTCGTAAAAGCTACATACTTATCTCTACATCACACTGGCCGATTTCAGATCTAAGTGTCAAAGGTTAATGAATAAAGGTGTTGGAAAGAAACAGAGGAGTACAACTTTCTGATAGGACAGATCTCTTTCAAATCAATGTGAAATAGACACAGAGCTCAATAGGAAATCGGCAAAGAACTTGAGCACTCATTTCTGGAAAGAGTCTCTGTAGTTGCCAATAAAGTTATTTTTGAAAAGATGTTCAAAAATATTAGTAATGAGAAAAAGGCAAACTTTACTAAGTCCTGCACTGCTTTCCTTTCAGGAAGAGAACTGTGACTTACACATCTAGCCCTCAAGGGGAGAAATCCTAGGCCTGTTATCTACTTTGTGAACATTAGCTTATGGCTACCAGGCCCATGCCCAACAGAATAAAATCTTGTTAAGATGACACTTAATACTGTCAATAATCCTCTACCTGCTATCATTCATACCACTCAACTCTCCTATTTGGAAATATTACAGAGTATTTGAACAGCCCTTCAATCTGTTACTACATGGGCAGTATGTTTCCTAAAATCTTCACTTTTTTAATATGATATTTTGTTCACTTAGGACTGTTTCCTTATCTTTTGAAATTTCCCCCTCTCTTCAAAAGTTATTATAGGTCAGGAAGATGGTAAGATGGTAAGATAAAAGGCCCCCTGTTTATGTCCTTTCCACTGCCATAGCAACAATAATTTGTCAGCTGCCCACAGACAAAAGTGCCTTTATTCTTATGGAATCCGAATAGGAACTTACAAAACCCCAGTGGAGTCCAAGACCAAGAAGGGATGGTTTGAGGACATGTCTGTGCCTAAGTGACAGGCTCATGGACAATGATTTCAGCTACAACACCATAAGTAGCCATGTCACCTTGTGGACTGAAGTGTAGTTATATAGCTAGTTTGGCCTTTGTCCTGCCACCAGCACAATTCTCTAAAGGACCAGAGAAGTGTCAACCTGTATGTGCCCCTGTAATCTAATCTATACACCTCATTCTGACTATACATCTTGAAGCAACCTTTAACTAGCTTCCAACTATCCCTAGTCATGGTCTGGTGGTATGCCTGCATTTCCAGAGACCTTCCACAAATCATGCCTGTTCATGTTTTCAGAGGCTGGCTTGCAGTCCTCAGCTTAACTGTGGGTCTTGAAGAAACCCCATTTCCATCTCGATCTTCCTTATGTTTTGAATTTCTTTGTTAAATTGTTCCTTTTGTTCACAGAGTTCCTTTTTTATGTCGTTCATCTCCTTTTTTATGTTGTTCATCTTAGCCATGGTGCTCTGCCAATATGATTTTGTTTCTCTCAGAGTCTTTAGAATGGCTACTTTAAATTCTCTGTCACTTAGTTCAGAAACTTCTAGGTCTAAGAAGCTGTCTTCTGGATAAATTTCATGTTCTTTCTGAGGAGTTTTGGTTTTTAAGGAATTCATCCTGTCTGCTGGGTTCTTCCTCTTTGACATGAGGGTGTTATGTTCAGTAGTACTGCCCAGGAACCCAGATTATTACTTTTGTGGTGTCCCTCTGTAGGGCAGACACTAGATGGCACTGCGGGTCAAGTTCTGGGAGAGAAGGGGTTGTTCACGTCTTGTTTCTGATCTCTTGCTGCGTTTTGAGGCTATGTGCATCTATCCTGGGGACAAGCCAACAAAAGGTGCTCAGAGGGCGGCTCTGCCTTCTGCCCTTCGTTGGGCAAGCTGGACTGAGGCTTGTTCCTGCTGGCTTGGGTGAATGCTATCAAATCTGCCTTTCTTCCCAGCCCTGATTCAGTATCTAGCTGTCTATGGACTCCCACCACTTTTAGAACCCTGGGCGTGCGAGCAAGTGTGGGCCTGAACTGAAACAGACGGGTTGCCTTTGCAGTGGGCCGGGAACAGGAACTGCAGCCCTGTGTAGGAGCCATGTGCCTGTGCTGTGGGTCCCCAGGGGGCCTAGAGCTGGGGTGTCATCTCTGCAGTTCAGAGTCCTTGCTCAGCCCTTCTACCACACAAAAGTTCCAGAGGCTGGCTCCCAAATTCTGTCACCAATATGCCACTTCAAAGCCCAGTTCCCCCAGGGCTTTTCCTCTTGTCGTCCCTACTCCCATGCACTGTGCTGCTCTCAAATAGTCAGCAGCAATTATGTCCTGTTGCAGTTCATCTCTGCTCCCTTCTCTCTCTCCTGCTCACCTGCTTCTCTCCAACCTTCAGGTGTTTATTGCGATTTGCGGATTTCTCAGCTACTGTTTTGTCACTCAGGGTCCTCTTTCTTGGCTCCTGAGCAGCCGTTCAATTGTGTTTTCTGGGAGAGGCTTTAGGGACCTCCTCTCCAGTCACCATCTTGCCCTGATATCTTTCTTTTTATTCATGTCCTCTTAAATTTTGTTTAATTGCTTCGTATAATTTTCAGTGTAGAAGTCCATCACGTTCTTGGTTAAGTTACTTGCCAGATATTTTACTCTTTTTGTTGCAATCCCAAAAGGCATTGGTTTTCATATATTTTTTCCTGAAGATTTGTTTTGTATACAGAGATGCTATTGATTTTTGTGGGTTGATTTTCTATCCTGCAACTTCACTGTATTTGTTTATTGTTTCTACTAGTTTTCTGGTGAAGTGTTTGGAATTTCCTATAAAAAAAGACCATTTTATCTTCAAATAGTTACAGTTTGAACTTTTCTCTCCCAATTTGGATACATTTTATTCCTTGCTCTTGGCTGATTGCTCTAGGTAGTACTTCCAGTACTATATTGAATAGTAGTGGTGCCAAGGGGCATCCCGGTCTATTTCCTAATTTTAGGGGAATGGGCTTCAGCATTTCCCCATCAGTATGATATTAGCTGAGGCTTTGTCATATATGGCTTTTATTATGTGAAGGTACTTTGTTTCTATACTCATTTTATTCAGTGTTTTGTTCATGGATGGATGTTGTATCTTGTCAAAAGGTTTTTCTGCATCAATTGATATGATCATATGGTTTTTGCATTTTATTTTGTTTATGTGGTGTATCACATTGATTTGCATATGTTAAACCATTCCTGTATTCCTGGGATGAATCCCACTTGATTGTAGTGTATGATCTTTTTGGTGCATTGTTCTGTTCTATTTGCTAATATTTTGTTCAGGATTTTTGCATCTGTGATCTCCAGAGATATTGGTCTATAGTTGTGTGTGTGTGTGTGTGTGTGTGTGTGTGTGTGTGTGTGTGTTTGTGTGTGTGTGTTGTCCTTACTGGGCTCTGCTATTAGGGTAATATTCACTTCATAGAATGAGTTGGGAAGTATTGCTTTAATCTTCAATTTTTTTTGGAAGGGTCTAGAAATATAGGCATAAATTCTTCTTTGAATGCTTGGTGAAACTCATTGCTGAGACTGTCTGGGTCAGATCTTTTGCTTTTGAAGAGGTTTTTGATGACTGTTTTAATTTCTTTACTATTTATTGGTCTACTTAGATTATCCAGTTCTTGGTTCAGTCTAGGTAAACTATAGGTTTCCAGAGAGATGTCCATTTCTTCTAGTTCGTTAAATTTGGTGCTTTAAAGCCCTTCATAATATTTTCTTATGATCCTTTGTATTTCTGTGGTATCAGTCATAATTTCTCCCTTTTCATTTCTAATTTTGGTTTTTGGTGTCTTTTCTTTTCATCCTTTGGTTAGCTTAGACAGGGGTATGTTAATGTTATTGAATTTTTCAAAGAACCAGGTCTTTGTTGCATTAATTTTTCCTATTCTGTTCTGTCTTTCTGTTCTCACATTCCTTTAGTTCCACTCTAATTTTTATTATTTCTTTCCTTCTGCTGACTTTGGGATTTTTTTTGTGTTCTTGTTTTTGTAGTTCTTTAAAATGTGATGTTAGTATGTAAACCTGTGATTTTTCTTGTTTCTTAAGATAGGCCTGTAATGATGTAAATTTCCCTCTTTGTACTGCTTTGACTGCTTCCCAATAATTCAGATATGTTGTATTTTTATTGTCATTAGTTTCTTTTCTTTTTAAATTCATTTTTATTGATAGACTTATTGGGGTGACATCTGTTAGCAAGGATTACATAGGTTTCAGGCATACAATTCTACAGTGTATTGTCAACTTGATGTATAATAAGTTGACCACCTAATGTGACTTCTCTTTCCATCACCTTATATTTAGCTTCCCCCCACTCCTCTCCCACCCCTTCCCCTTTCTCCCCTCCCTGACCCACTCGTTCCCAAATAAACATTAAACTATTGATTGTGTCCATGGGTTATTTGTTTGTTCATTTCTTTTTTCTTTGCTTTCAGTTTTATATTCTGCATATGAGTGAAGTCATACAGTTCTTTGTTTTTTCTGTCTGGCTTATTTCACTAAGCATGATGATCTCCAGGTCCATCCATTTTGTTGCAAATGGCAATATTTCATCTTTTCTTATAGCTGAGTTATATTCCATTGTGTATATGTACCACAGCTTCTTTATCCAGTCATCTGTTGCAGGGCACTTTGGTTGTTTCCATGTTTTTGCCACTGTGAACAGCGTTGCGATGAACATTGGGGTACATAAGTCTTTGCAGACAAAGGTTTTCAAGTCTTTTGGGTAGATCCCCAGAAGGGGGATTGCTGGGTCAAATGGTAGCTCCATTCTGAATTATCTGAGGAACCTCCTCACTGCCTTCCACAGTGGTTGTACCAGTTTGCACTCCCACCAGCAGTGTACCAGAGTTCCTTTTTCTCCACATCCTCTCCAGCACTTGTTATTCCTTGTCTTGATGATAACAGCCATTCTCACAGGCGTGATGTGGCATCTCATTGTGGTTTTGATCTGCATTTCCCTGATAACTAATGAGGATGAGCATTGTTTCACATGTCTGCTGGCCATTTGTATTTCTTCATGGGAGAAGTGTCTGTTTAGTTCTTCTGCCCACTTTTCAATTGGGTTGTTTGTTTTTTTGTTGTTAAGTCTTATTAGTTCTTTATATATTTTAGATATTATACCCTTATCTGATGCATTATTTGCAAATATTTTCTCCCATTCAGTTGGCTGTCTCTTTGCCTTGTTGATGGTTTCTTTTGCTGTGCAGAAGCTTTTTAGTTTGATATAGTCCCATTCATTTATTTTTGCTTTTACTTCCCTTGCCTTTAAGGACAGGTTCATGAAGTCTTCCTTGAGTCCTAGGTCTATAAGTTTAGTACTAATGTCTTCTTCTATACAGTTTATTGTTGCAGGTCTTATATGAAGGTCTTTAATCCATTTTGAGTTAATTTTTGTATATGGAGAGAGTTCATAGCTCAGGTTCATTCTTTTGCATATGTTTTTCCAGTTTTCCCAGCACCACCTACTAAAG
>PVJL010021480.1:0-10546 GCA_004026885.1 Lyroderma lyra
ACCCACAGGGACTCACTGGAGGAGGGGAGGGAGTGCAAGCTAGTCTCTCACTCCCCTTTTATGCAGTTTTTATCTTAAAAAAAAATAAATAAAAGTCTTCAGGGCAGGAATTACTGATAACTGTTATTACAACCGATGCCAACTTTAAAATCCCACCTGGACGTCAGGGGGGAGCAGAAGGGGAGGCAGAAGTTAACCTGCCGGTCAAGCAGATGGGGCCGCAGGCCTGTGGCCACTCACGTTTCCACCAGGCAGTGGCTGCCGGGAGGGGAAGGAGTGACCCAGAGCCACAGGGCCGCCGGAGCCCCCACCCAAAACTGCGGGACGGGCGGGAACAGAAAGCGTCCAGAAGAGAGCAAGAGAGCCGTGGTGGTGGCCGGTGACCCGGCCTCTCCGTTCCCGGTGCAGAGCTGGAGGCGCCAGGCCTTCCGGCAGGGGGGCTGGGGATGCCAAGCCCCAAAGGCCGGTCCCAGCAGGCAGAGCACCAGCCTGGCCCCTCCTCCCTGAGGGCTGCCTG
Source organism: Lyroderma lyra (assembly GCA_004026885.1). NCBI lineage: Eukaryota > Metazoa > Chordata > Mammalia > Chiroptera > Megadermatidae > Lyroderma > Lyroderma lyra. The sequence goes on from PVJL010021480.1 coordinate 518, forward strand.
CGTGGGGCGCGGCCCACCGATCCTGGTCACAGAGTTGGGTGGCCCAGTCCTGCCAGCAGGGGCCGGAGGCCCTAGGTCCTGGGGAGGCTGCACATCTCGCAGTGGCCCGTGCCTGGCTGGTTCATGAAGGTGCAGTGCTGACAGGCCCACATGGCGGCCGTGGCGACGTGCGAGGAGCCCCCGACAGCCCCGTACTCCTGGAGGCCCGGGAGTGGCACCCCGACTGTGCCTGCGGGGAGAGGAGAGAGTGCCATCATCTCTGCCTGAAGGACGCCCACCCTCCGGGACTCGCTCACTGCAGCAGGAGGGGACTCTGCCCGGGGGCCAGCAGGTGCCGCTGGAGAAGCCCCACTAAACAGAGCTGCTGTCTGCACGTGTCGCCAGCCACGAAGCTGGCTTGGCTGTCAGAATTGCACACAAAGGGAACTGGGCAAAAAGACAGCACAGCAAACGCTAAGGCTCTTGATCCCGCAGAGCTCCTGGGCGTCTCGGTGTGGGGGTTAGGACGCCCCGCGGCCCCCACGGCTCAGACCCCAGAGGTTCGGCTGGCTGACCTGGGCTCCAATATCTACCCACTGGATGAGAACACAGGGTGAACACTTATAAAGGTTTGTGTTCAAGGTCGTCTTCCTGGGCACCCCCACAGGGAGGAGCATGCACAGGTACGAGACGGGGCTTCCAGCTGGCAGGCACCAGCAGCCACGGGCACGAGACGGCTGTGCCGCACGCAGGTGCCCAGGATGGCAGACAAGCTGGCGCCAGGGCGCTGGAGTCACTCAGGGTCCCAGAGGTACAAGCCCCGACATGCTACTCTGTAACTCCTGTCCCTTGTCAATTAAGAAAGCTGTGGGGACTAGGGGACGAAAGGGACAAGAAAAGCCTGAGCAGACCGAATGTTCGTGGATGTGGTTCCTACTTGTCTGGAATAGTGACGTTCCAGCTGCTCTCAAGATGGCGTGAACACCCATGTCCAGTGCCCATGTGCCTGTGCTCATCCGCTGCCCACCACGCCCATCAGAGCCCAGCTGGGGTCAGGCTTCTAGGGCATGGTGACGGGCCGCGGGCTCTGGTGTGACCCTGGGGACGGGGGGTGGGGGTGGGGCACTCACTGCACAGCTGCTCGATGGTGGCCCACTGCTCCGACTTCTTCCACGTCTGTGCGAGCCCCTCGTTCCGGGTCCTCACGGCCTCTAGCAGCAAGCTGATGCTGTCCTGTGGGGCGACAAGGGTGTCCCCACCAGCTCCGCCGTGAGGGGGCTTTGGGAAACCTGGCAGTCTAAACACAAGTGCTCAACGGAGCCGGGACGTAAATGCTGCTCCAAGAGCCCTGCTGGCTGCTGTGCCATCTCTGTCACCGGGGTAACAGAGGGCCACCCCTTCCCCTGGGGACCTGGGCAGAACATAGGGGCCTGAGGTGGGCAGGGCCTCACGCTCCAGCTCTTTAACTTAGCAATCACATCCTTCAAAGCACACTGGACAGCTCGGGCAGCAGTGAAGAGAGAGGTGGACCCAGGCTGCTTGCTACCAGCAGGCCCTGACGTGGAGAGCCCGGCTGTTCAGCACCGGTCCCACTGGACGGGCAGTGGCCGAACCTGGGGCTGGCACAGCTGGTGGGCAGTCTCAGACTGCCTGCTGTGAACTATCAGAAGAGGGTAGTTTTTGGACAAAATATGGACACGGGACAAACCAGAAGGATACAGGGAAAGCCACAGGCCACCTACTGGAGAAAAGCCGTGGGGGGATGGGGCTCTCCGTTCTAGTCAGCCCCCTTCCGGGGACGGTGCCACGTCAGGGGCATCAAGTGTCTCAGAAAGAAACCGTTCCTTTCTCTCTGGCGTGTCCATGGGTCTCAGGCAGGAAAAAGGCCAAAGGACACGCATAACATGGCACATGCCGGGGCCTCCTGGCCGGACCCGCTGCCCAGCTGCCCATGCCCCACACTGCTCAGAGAACAGCTGCACACCCGCCCCCCCCGCGCCCACCACCATGTCTTCCAGTGCCAGCTGGGCAGCAGGGCCTGGGCGCTGCCCATCCGTCTGTGCCGAGGTGGTGACGGTGGATTCGGGAGGAGGAGCTGTCGGTGAGGAGCAGGGCTGTGGTTCTGAGGCTGTGAGGAGGGGGACTTTCTGGGTGGCTCTCTGGTGCGTCATGCTGAGGGACACCCGACTCAACCACCTCTGCTCCCCTGTGGCTTTAACAACAGAAGCCACCAGCCTCCATCACAGAAGTGAATGCGGAAGGTGTTTTAAAGCAAATGCTAAAGGTGAAAAACCTAGCTATCTACAAGCTCCTTATGCAGAGCCGCTGCCCACCGTCTCTGGTTCTTGGGGAAAAAACAGCCATGCCCCCCCTGGGGACTGCCAGGCAGGTGCTTAGGGGCACGCATGCCGTACCTGCAGAGGCATGACCTCGTTGGTGACCAGAAACAGCAGGAGGTGGAAGTCCGAGACGGTGTCCAGGAACACGGATGAGGTATTCTGGGACAGATAGGTGGCCAAACTGTGGAAGTCCTAGTGACAGGGGTGGGAAGGAAGGAAGAACACGGCATTCGATGGCAGTCCCCAGTGCCAGAGCCAGGGAGAGCCCCGCTCCTCCCAAGACGTAGGTGAATACCCTTAACCCTCCCAGACCTGAGGCCCTGAACCTAACTGTCTCCTATACCTGGGCTCCTGAGCATTAAAGAGAAAAAACCCACATGATATAGAAAAATGTTAGTTCCATGCAAACAAGGGGTTAGAATAAGATAGGACTTGGAGACATGTTTTTCACGTGCGAGGCACAGGACCGAAAATGAGGTACCGCGGTCTAGCGGCAGACTGGGAAATGACCGAAAAACCAGTACAGCGGGCTGGGAGGGTTAAGGCTCACGAAAGTCTCTCTCTGTCCTCCCAAAGCCAATGATGGGGGCCCAGGGACAGAGGACACACAGGTGCAGGATAAATTCTTCTCCTAGGAAGGCCATCCGGCTGTGAGTCACGTGAACTTGGGGGCTGTCCCTTCCCTTCCAGGTGCGCTGTTGACCCGGGGGCAAGCAGACACTGACGAGGAGTCTGTGTACACGCACGCACCGGGTGCCACACTGTAAGTGGCTGTGCACCTCCACAAGCACCTGTGTCCCCAGGCAGATGGGCAGTGTGTTAGCGAGGCTTTGTAAATAAATCACCGCCCCCGAGAAAATCTCTTCACAATCTTTAACTGAGCCGTTTTCTTAGTGCCTGCTAACAAATCAGACCATCGACTCACATCAGCACCAGAGCCGGAACGCACAGGTGGCCAGGCCACGCGAGGCCACGCGCTCGCACGGTGCTGAGAAACGCAGCTGCGTGACAAGGCAGGGCCAGAGCAAACAGCGGAGAGACACATCTCCGCAAAGAGACGGCGTGCATCAACACACACTGAAAAGTTGTCGTGTGTGGACACAAATGACAAATAAATTGGGGGGGGGGGAAGCCAGTCAGTTAAGAATGGCCCTCTCTTGGCACATCTGTAGGCCTGGACTGGTGGGCATCTGTCATCCAGCCGGAAAGGAGATCGCAGTGACCCCGTGTCATGGAGAGAGGCCCAGCAGGGCCTGTCGCAGAGCGGATCAGGCAGTCTGAAGGCCTGGCACTTGGGAAAAGCAGTGCTGGCACGAGAACAACGAACACAAGTTCCCCAAACTGTTTCAGACAGGAAGAGCTTACCTGCGTCTCACCCAGGACGTCCCGGTTTTCAATGGGAAATGGGTTTTGCGAAATAGAAAAAGTATAAACTGGATCCTTGGGGAAAGTTGTCGTGATCTAATGAACAGAAAGAGACCCACGGCATGTTAACTGCGCTGTGAACGGGAGTGTGGGCAGCCCTGAAGAGCCCCCGCCCCAATTACTCATGGCAGCCAGAGCCCTGTCACCCATCAGTACCACCCGAAAGGAATGTTCTAGAACTGATTCTGGGAAGCAAACTAAGGAATCACTTTTAATAACTTCTAAGTTTGCAGCCTCTGGGACACACAACTCAAGCCCCAGGGGGACTGCCTGAGGCAGTGGATGAAGTCCAGGCTGAACCATGGGGGCAGCACAGAGGTATTTTGGGAGCTGACTGCTCCCGTCACAGTCTGGAGGGCGTGTGCAGGTCAGCCCGAGGGCTCTGAGGTGGGGGCACAGCCCCGCACTCCCCTGAAGACGCCTGGTACTGAGAGCCCGTGTTCACAGGGAGCCGGAGCCCTGCCCTCAGCGCAGACATGCGTTAGTGACCACAGGGCACGTCCCAGCTAACACATCACCGATGGAAGCTGCAGGGACAGCGCCAGACGTGCAGGAGTCAGTGCAGATGCGGCTCCTCACTCCTCCTGGCGCGGCCCCCGCCCCTGACAGAGCACCAAGTGCGAGCCGTCAGCCCCCTCTCCTTGCCCTATGTCTCCTCTGCAACACGGCACCAATGCAGCAGGTTCAGGGCAGCCGCTCTGGTTCCTTTGGGACTGTTTCTAAAGGATGACAATGTCACCCAGTCTTTCTCATACTGGCTGTGACTGTGCCAGTGCTCGAAGGCTAAGCCTCGCCCCTCTGGATTCTCACCGACAAGACAAACCACAGGGACTCGCAGAGGCGGTCATGGACTTGAGCGCCAGGGCCCCCATCAGCGCCGAGGCCTCACTGTTCATGAAGATGACCCGAAGATGAGCCGAGTGCCTACGCACCCCACCCTCAAGGCTGCCATGAGGATCAGACGCGCTCAGACACCCAAAGGCTCCGAGCAGCTGGTGCACACGGCCTCGGTCTTAGCGGCTGTCTGACCTGAAGACACGGAGGGCTGTCCACGCTGCTCAGATAAAGGCCCATGGACGGCTCGGGCCCCTCTCTGGGGAGGCAGACACAGCCGTGGACCAGCACGTAGCACTCCCACTAGTAAGTACGTGTGGAACTACGAGACATGTCTGCTACACTGGTACTTGCCCTTTGGAGTGCTCAGCACCAACCCGAGACACCTGGGGGAGGTGTGGCAGGGCCCTGGGCACCTGGGCCTGTGCTCAACCCCTTTCCCTGCCCAGCCCGCTCAGGGTCGACTCGCTGACTGACGCCCGGGCACCTCCAGGGAATGGCAGCTCACCCTTTCCCTGTCTGAAACAGCCACCCAGGCACGAGCTCTCAGCACAGCAGGTGGCCCTAGCTAGGCCGTGGGCCTGGGCCTGACGTGGAGCTGAGCACAGTCGTCTGGGCACGTGCCATTAAGGGGCTGCTCCAACGTCTTCACCCAGAACAGAGAGCCTCCGTATCACAGGATGGAATGTTCCCTCATCAGCCCAATTCGGCTGAAACAGTGCACTGAGCAGGAACGTAGCTCATTTCTCAGGACGGGCGTGGGGCGGCCGCTGGGAGAGAAGACCTGAGGACCCCGGCTTTAAACCACACCCCGCCCCCCGCCTCCTCCTAAGTGTGTGCTCCGTCAATCTGTTCTCATCGTAACTATACCCGAGGTGTCTAAGACACAGATGCCTTCACGACCCAGGAAATAAATATGTTCTCGGAGCTGTCACTTGGATGGAGCATCAATGGGCTTTGGCTCTCGGGGACCCGCTGCCCCACACGCCGTGCGCTCTCACAGCTGGCCTCACATGCCCGCCAAGTGCAGATGCAGCCCGAACAGATCCTGGAGGGCAGTAGGCGGGGCACACACCACACCGTCACCTCTGCACAGAGCGCTCACTGCCCCAGTCTGCGGCCACCTGTCGTGACCTCGGCGCCTTGAGACATATGGCAGCCAGGTGCCTTCTCGGCTGCTGGAGCCCCACCCAGGAATCCACACAGCCCTTCACTCAAGAACAGTCACGGCTGTCGCTCGGGGTCGATGCAGACGGTGTGGCCCTCTGTGAGCTGCGACCATGGTATCACCTGCCCCGCCATGTAGAAGCCACGCTGGGTTGCTTCTACATGGCGAGGCAGGTGATACCAGGTGAGGCTGCTCAGCCTGGTCGGTGGTCCTTTACTACGCTTTAGTTTGGGGGAAGTTTACCCCCCAGTTGTTTTTAAGGAAAAGAACTGAAACTAAAAGAAAAAGCCATTAGAACTGTGAGCTTTTCTTGGGCGCCAGGAGCCTTAGGGCTCCAATGCCGCCTGGGGGCTGCCCTGCCCTCCAGGTGCTGCCAGCCTCCTGCAGCCACCGGCCAGCAGTCCGACGCCAGCGCGCCCACCGTGAGCCTGGGAGGGGCCGACGCACTTACATCTATGATCAGGTACTCCACGGGCAGGGGCCGGGCCAGCTGCGTGATCTCGTTGCCAAACTTGTCTATGTCCTGAAACAGGAAACAGAGGTGAGGTGTGTGCAGGGACTGATCAGTGACATGCTCTTCCTTCCCCTGCGGCCCCACCTCGTACAGGACCACCCTCTTGCTGAGGCGTACGAATGCCAGAAAGGGGAGTGTGGGTTTCGTGCAACGAATCCTTCCACCATTTCTTGGAGCTCTTGATGACGGCCGCCACACAGAAATGAGGCCGTGCTCTGGGCCAACGGGGAGTGTCCACAGGGAGAGTGTTACAGCCTCACTGCCTTCCTCTCCCGCGCTCCAGCCGGGTTCCTGCCCTCGGGCACATCTGTGCCCTCTCTTCCGCCATGCCAGCTCAGGTCTGAACACTAATCCTTAATGATCTTACACCTCCAAAAACCCGACTTTATGGAAACTTAATGCTTGTACGTTACTAAAAAACTACACAAACAAATGAGTCCACGTACACATAAATACACAGAGAGAGAAAACCCCACCACCAATCTGTCAAAGTCTAAACTTGTTTTGCTTTGTCAGATGCATGGAACATAAAGTTTAATTATGGGGAAAAACGGCCAGCATATGTTCATTAATCATAAAATGACAATTAGATCTGATTTATGTCAAACACACTGCATTCAAACAGAGCTCTAGAAATAAATTCATAAGAACTGATGCTTTTCATTAAAGATTCTGCACGAGGGGGTCATATTTTCTATCTAAATCATCACTTAACATTATGTAAATCATTCATTGAGTCATATATAAATTATACACCCATAATTTCCAATTAAGGCCCCTTACATAAAAGTTATGTTTAGTAGAGTGCTCAGACCTGAATGGATGCCAAGCAGGTCTCCCTGAAGCGAGGAGAGTGAAACAAGGCCATCCCCACCACATCCACACCTTCCCGGGGAAGCCAGAAGCTCGTGCCATCTTTTCAGACAAACTTCACAGGCTGTCCCCAAGTTAGACCCAGTCGGCTGACCTCAAGGGGAGCTGAGGGACCCCATTTGGCCTTGTTCCTTCTGTTCAGGAATGAAGATCTCTGGCTGCAATCCATCTCAGTTTATCCACGCCCTCCCTACCTTCTCTGTGCTCACTGCAGCGCTGCCAACGAGAACTCGCCTTCCTGCCCTCCCAGAAAGTGGTCCAAATCCATGAAACTCGCAATCCACACGGGGAGCACCGGCACCCCACCACCAGGCACTTTCCTGGAAACATTAGCTCCGCCCGTTCACTTCCCTGTGACGTGAGAACAGCCCCACTCCCTTCGTGTGACGGGTGTGCCCTGTGCGTTTCTGCAGCGTCAGGTGGGACCCCGCTTCCTGCACCCACACTGGCTCTGAGGGGGCAGCCCACGAGGTGAGCCTGCTCAGTGGGTCCAGTTTCTCCACGGAGGTCCACGGAGGAGGTGGTAGAAGGCAGGAACCGAATCCAATCAAACGAAATCACCATTTCCAAAAATACACGCTTGCCCCTACAAGAAATAACCTGCAACGACTCACACGTAACTAGCCCGTCTGGAATTCATCTTCAAATCTAATTAAGCTCTAATAGGCAGAGACTTTTTCCAGCACCTGCTCGCTCTAATCTTCCCCCCCAGGGGCTTTTCTTGTGAAACGCCCCTCTCTCTCTCTGTGCAGCTATTCTCTTTCAAACTGGACTGCCCAGCTGCACCTCTGCATTGCCCTCCCTTCCCTGGGGGAAGGACAGGTAACTTCCATCGCTCCCCCAAGCCTTTATTCCAATCGTTCTGCCAGCCAATCCCGACGCCCTCCGCCACCACTTTCCACAGGCTCAGCAAATGCCAGGTGGCGTGCTCCGAGGAAGACATCTTTTCTAAGTCTGGCAGCCGCCAAAGTGTCAGCCGTTTTGCCTCCACCTGGATGGAGCAAGACACGGGGCAAGTCAGAAATCGAGGACCTCACCCAGCACTTCCTGCTGGGGCTACCTCTGGGAAGAGCGGCACCAGCATCGTGCTCGTGACCGTGATGGCAGAGGAAGTGCAGGGCCTCGGTCTCTGAGTGTGCAGGCACGCGGGCCTGGTGCCAAAGCACCGCCGACTGCATGGGCTTGGTGGCAGCACTTTGCTTTGGAAAAAGGCCAATGAAATCCTGAGTATATTCTCTTCTTTTTTAAAGAGCTGGCGAGAAGGGTAACAAGTGACAGGAGCAGCTCGATCTGTGATTTCACAGGATAAAACAAAAAAAAAAAAACTCACTACAGTTTCATAGAGAACCACCATTTAGGAAACAGTTTGATGAGCTCCACAGAGCGCCTGCCAGATGCAAACAGAACCAGCCACTGACATTTCTGAGGTACCCAGGGGTGCCCAGTCCAGGCCTAATACCACAAGCACACAACCACGGGGTCCCCAAGGCGTGATGAGGCTACTGAAGGCCAGAAGATGAGGCAGCTGCCCGAGCTCTGACAGCTGGGAGGGGCAGTGGGGGGTGAGGACCATGCCCAACCACACTCGGGCCACAGGGCCCCTCCCACACCCCCACCCCACACCCCCACCGACAGCCGAGCAAGACATCATAGCCAGCTCAAGGGAATGTGACAACTGAGCGTGAAGGTGTCAGGCGTACCACAAAGCCCTCTCTCTCCTGAACTGGGAATCTCACTCTTGTGTTGTAGAATCTCTGCTATTCTTGGCAGCTTCTTGATTAATTGATAAATTTTCCTGAATAATGCAGCAGCAACCCCTAATCTCTGATGAAAACATTTCTTCTAAGAATGTGAACAGTGCAGGGTCTTGTCCTAACAAATACAAGCGTGTACTACGGAACTAGGACAAATAAATGATGGGTAACTGGACTCTGGATCTCGGTGTAAAATTAAATCATAAATGCACCGAGAGAAAATGGTAAATACACACCATTAGGGTAAAAAAGTGCTTTCTAAGTATGATGACAAAGGCAGACATCATAATGAAAAAGGATTACTGTATCTTTGAAATCAGAAGATCATTTGGGCTTCTCTGTATGAAAATGTAAAGACAATGATGGCCGGGCATGTGTTTGCAATGCATGACAAGGGGCTAACATGCAAAGATCTCACACAGGAACACAAGCACACGCAGGCAGGTCACGGAGAAATCACCGACACACACGGGACGCCCTGCAGCAGGCAGGGTCTCGGTGGGCTGCCCTGCCCACAGCTTTCTAGAGTCAACTGTGCAACCTTTTTGGAGGGAATTTGGGAGAATGCAGAAAACCCTTGAAATACATGTTACCTGCTGACAAAATCCTGCCAGTTCTGGGAACTTGTCCCAAGCACTTGTAAAGAGTGAGGTGCGGGATGGCCCAGAGCACTGTGGGTAAGCGCCAGACGCGGGGACAAACCCACATGCAGCTGAGGGACGGGGTGGTTAACTGATGTGATGGCCGAGCCAAGGAGGAGGCCCTCGGAGAGCCCCTCCACAGCCAGCTCCTCCAGGAAGCAAGGGCTCCTCCTGCTGCTGCGTCTAGTCAGCTCTTCCCGACCTATCAGCACTGACCCTCCAACCTCCCCTCCAACCTCCGAGCCGACCCCCTCCCCACCCCCTCCCCACCATCGCCAATCCAATCGGCTCAACACCCTCTTTGTCCTGGGAACAATCTCCCGCTTCTTTTGTCTGTTTCCAGGGCTTTAACTGGGGCTTTCTGTGCACATGACCTTGAAAATGGCATTCTCAGTGCATACCTCTCAACCCCTACATCAGCATCTGAACCCCCACCCCACACACGCTGGCTGCTGGGTCTCCGTGTGCAGCTCTAGTACCCACCCACCCCCAACCCACAGAC
>PVJL010021481.1:0-10531 GCA_004026885.1 Lyroderma lyra
GGAGAGGAAAGAGAGAGATAGAGGAGAGTGACAGAGAGAGAGAGAGAGAGAGACGGACAGGGGAAGAGGGGACGGGCAGGGTCAGGGCATGGTGGTGGCCCGGCCCTTGATGGCCAGGACTCTGCGAGGAAGGCAAGGGGTGAGTCCGGGGACGTAATTCCACAGCTTTACCCGGCAGTCACTGTGGGGGGAGAGAGGCGGAGAGGCGGAGGAGACGGGAGGGGAGAGAAGACGTGGTCGGAACAGGGAGGATGAGGAAGAGACCCCGACGACGAGCGGCTCCCCTGGGGCAGAGGGCCTGGGCGTCCCCTGGCCGGGGCGGAGCTGGGGCCGTGCTGTGACGGCCGGGGGTGCAGTGTGAGGCCCTGGTGACAGTGGGCACAGCCCGGCCTGGGGCCCCACCACCAGGCGCTCCGCCCAGGCGAGCGCGAGCCCGCAGGGACAGCTGCGGGACCCCCAGCCGGCCTGCCCAGCGGGGACGGGGCGGGGAGCGAGCAGGCCGCGCTGCCCGGTGCCCACCTGGAGGCGGTGAAGATGTGCTTGGCGTTGGTGCAGATGGCGTTGATGGGGCTGTCGTGACCCTTGATCTCGCCGATGGGCGTGAAGTTGTCCACATTCCAGACCTTGATGACGCCGGCCCGGCAGGCGCTCAGCAGCAGGGGGCGGCCGGGCACAAAGGCCAGCGCGCACACCCAGTCCTTGTGTGCATTGGGGACTTGCTGTGGGAGGGGCAGGCAGGTGAGGGCTGCACGTGTCCCCAGGCACCAGGGATCCTGGGAGCCGGCCACTGGCCTCGCGGGGACTGCGGGGGGCCCAGGCTCAGACCTGAGCTGCTGTCCTGCAGGGCTCAGGGTTCAGAGGAGAATCAAAGTCCCAGGACATGGAGCAGGGGCATGGCTTCAGGGGGCTACAGGGGGCAGGCACAGGGGCAGGCTCCCCGCTCTCCCAGCCAGACCTGGATGAGCTCCTGGTGCTCCAGGTCCCACTTCTTGATGCCATTGTCACGGGAGCCGCTGAACAAGATGTCCCCGTGGATAGCCAGGCACTCGATGCCGTCGTAGTGTGGGGGCTCAAAGTTGTGGGTGGGGCCGATGGTGCCGGCCACACAGTCACCCAGCTCGAACATCTGGGGGAGGAAGGGCGGCGGGAGCCCCAGAGCCTGGCCCAGGGGGCAGCGCTGACCATGGGGAGGGGCCTGCCCACAGGCGAGGGCTGCTTAGGGCTCAGGGCCTGACCCTGCCCAGGGCCTGGGGGTGTGGGGAGACCGGCTTAATGAATGCAGGGGGATCCCCCAGCTCAGCAGGCACGAGGGTGAGCAGGGGGCATGCACCTCCCTTTAAAGGTCTCCTTATTTTTAATAAATTACACACGACGTGACCCGGACTTTAAATAAATGGTTCATCGCCCCCCCACACCCTCTGTGCCCTCTTATACACCCCCTTCCAGTTTTGGGGACACCCTCGGGGCCCATGCAAGGTCAGGGCTGTTTGGGACCCTGTGTGCTTCGCTTTCACACTTGTCACCGTGACGGCTGCTCAGCACCCCGTCCGTGGGGTTCCCCTGACGGCAGGGGCGGTGCCCTCACCGTTGCAGGTGCTTCTACACTTCCGGCATTTACAAAACGACGCCGCGACCTCTGCACACGGCGCCGGGCTTCTGTGGGGTGAATTTCTTCACACAAATCCCCAGGCGTCTCCCTTTCCCACAGAGGCTCCCACGGCAGCCGGCGGGAGGGACCCCAAGGACAGCCCCCCGGGCCTTGGGGCCAAGGCGTCTCCGGTACCTTGACGTAGTGGTCCTTGGAGCCCGTCACCACCAGGTCGTGCTGGCTGGCGGTCTGGGTGACCGTCAGGCACATCACGGGGCCGATGTGGCCGGCCAGCTTGCCGACGGGCTGGAACCTGCTGGAGGAGAGGCCCAGCCGGGGCCGGGAGGGTCAGAGGGGCCCGGGTTGGGGAGCGGGTCTGCCCGGAAGTGAGTGTGCCTGGTCAGGGTGCTGCCCTCCCCTCAGGGACCACCTGCACCTCAGGGATCCCAGGGGACACCGGGACCGGAGTGGCGGCCTTGGTCCTGCCAGCCCCAGGGCGGTCACCCCAAGCCGGGACCGGTTCCCTGCCCCTCAGCGCCCCTCTCCCTGGACGCCCCCGGACCTGCTGAGCTCCCAGATGCGGACGGTGTTGCCCGAGGCGGCGTACAGCATGCTGCCCGAGGGGCTGAGGGCGATCTGGTTGATGTGCTGCTCCCCTTGAGAGCTGGTGATGGTGCGGGTGGATGTGGCCGCACAGGCGTCACCTGAGGTCACCTGGCCTGAGGACCTGCCCAGGAGGAAGGGAGGCACAGGCCAGGGAACCAATCAAACCTCGCGCAGGCCAGCCCGGAACCCAGTTCCTGCAGGAAGTCCTCTCTGACTGGTGGACGAGTGGCTCCTGGAGCATTCTGGTCTGACGAGGTGGAACCAAGGGCCGAGCTCCGTCCACCTCCAGCGGAGGACAGCACCCTCCCTGACCTGCACCCTGCCCGAGCCGCGCTGGGGACACTGAGTGACTGGGTCACAGCACTGGGCTTGAACCCGGGGCCGTGGGACTCACGGGACCTCTGTGCTCACTCTGCGTGTGCGTCTTGTAAAGACTTGTTTTCACAGCCGTTTTAGGTTCCCAGCAACACAGAGCAGAAGGTACAGATGGGACACAAGCCCCCCGTCCCCCCACTCCAGTCTCCCCCATCAGCATCCCCACCCAAGGGAACATTTGTCCTAACAGATGAGCCTGCATCAACACACTGTCATCGCCCAGAGTCCACAGTGACATCAGGGTCACTCTTGGGGCTGAGCGTTCTGTGGGTTTGGACAGACGCGGAGTGACATGGGCTCACCATTTCAGTGTCACACAGAGCGGGCTCAGTGCCCTAAACGTCCTGTTGGCTGGTTTTAAAGGGCTAAGTTAAAGAGGGAATCGCAGCAGACGGGGTAGCCGGCTCTGGCCAGGAAATCCTTGCGGGCCGGCCCTACGCTTGGCCCCGCCCCCAGCTGCGTCTAGGCCCGGGCGAGGTGACCAGCACGCCTGCTGGGCTCACCCTGTCCCCCAGCTCCCCTTCCGGACTCAGCGCAGCTCTGGGGCAGTGACACGAAGCAGGGGGCCAGCCGGGCTGCTGTCCCACACACCGTCCCCCGCCAGACTGGGTGGTCCTCAGCGGGGACCCTGGGCCGGCCCACCTGTGGCAGCCAGGCGGGGGAGCACTCACGTGAGGGTGCGCACGCACTTGGCTGAGTCCCGGATGTCCCACACCTTGATGTAGGAGGTGGACACGGAGAACACGAGGCCTGAGTGGCTGCAGTACTTGATGGAGACCACGTTGTTGGGGTGGCCCTTCAGAGCTGCGATCTCCTGCCCCGTGACCAAGTTCCACATCTTACAGCTGCGGTCTGCGAGGGAGGGAAGGGGAGACCACGTGGGGTGGGGGGTCAGGAGCAGGGACAGCCACCCCAAGGCCGGAGGCCCGGCTGCGGAGAGCCAGGCGAGGCGCTCCAGGTCCGCGGGGGGAGGAGGACATCTCACGTGGGGACAACTCAGGGAGAGGTCAGTCAGAACTGCAGACCAGGCTCTCTCAAGCACACCCCCTACTGTGAGCAGACCACAGTGAGCACCGACAAGGCGACCTGGTCCAATGAGGACGGCCTCCGTGCCTGGTCCCCCAGCTGCTGATGGCTGCCATCACTAAGGACGAAATGGCAAGCAAGCCTGATGGGAAAAACCTGGAATCGACCGATCACGGCTGGACTGCGGGACCGACAGGCATCCCTGTCCCTCCACCAGCACGTGAGCTTCCCACAGGTCAGTTTCCTGACTTTGCTGTGATTCAGTCACTGTGACTTTGAGGGGTCCTGCGGCCAAGATCACAGGAAGTGCTCAGCGGGGAAGTGCTGGAGGGGGTCGGGGGTCTGGGGTGAGCAGAGGAGGGAGGGCAGCTGAGGAGCTTCCTGGACCCTGGTGAGGGAGGCCGAGGGGCGGGAGACCCTCACCCTGCCTCCCGCTCTGAGCTCCCCCCACCTTTGGAGCCTGTGAACAGCAGCTCGTCGGTGGCATCCAGGCACAGGACGGGCTTGGTGTGGCCCTCGGCCATGGAGATGCACTGCAGCGGGGCCGTCCGTGCACCCTTGGCTCCCCCGACAGGCGTGATCATGCCCCTTCGGGAGAGAGAGAGAGAGTGGGGGGTGCCTGTCAGCCCGGGGAGACAGCGCCAGGCTGAGCGAGGCACACGAGGAGAGGGGGACAGGGCAGAGAGGGGACTGGGGCCTGATGAAGGGGACTCCGCAGACGCCAGCCCAATGCCACCAAGCCTGAAAGCCAGGAAGAGGAAGCACAGATATGGGGGCCTGTCCCACACAGCCAGCTGTCAGTCAGCATCCTGAGGACTTCCGGGGGGCGGGCCCTGTCTAGGCACAGATGGAAGCAGTGGGGGGCGGGATGTGGGCCCTGCCCACGGGGGCTGCCCTGCGATGCACCAGCTCCTGGCCCCACAGAGGTCCGGCCTGGGGAAGGAGGGGCCCGAGGTCCTTCTTGGGTAAGGGTGACGTTTTTGCTGCCCCAGCCTGGAGGCTCTGATGGAGAGGGTTTTCCCCAGTGACACTCTTTTGACCTAAGGCTGTAGCCGAGTGAGTTACGTGCAGGTCTGAAAATACGTTCTAGTTCTTTTCCAAAAAAGAAGGCTGTTCCCGACAGGGATGCTGTGGCCGGGAGTCCCTGAGATGACCAGAGTCCCACCTGCAGGTTTCCCACAGCCCCAGGGATTCAGCCAGGCCCACCCGGGAGGGTGGCGATCAGACAGGCCCAGCGGCCAGCTGGTGTCCCACACAAATGACCAGCCCCCGACTGCGGCCCCAGCTCCCTGCCTGTGACCCTGGTCTGGGCCCCGCAGTGTGGCCGGGAGGGAGCCCAGTCTGAGAATGTTAAAGGCTGCCCCTCCTCCGCAGGACATGTCCTCTTTGAGGGGTGCTGTGCGGGTTGGCTGAGGGAGAGGGTCTCCAGGTGTGAGTGTCAGGAGGTGTGGGTGGGGGACAGAGCTGAGGTCTGATAAGAGCGCCCACTGGCACAAACTGAACAAGTCACCAGGGCCCTGAGCACAGCCCCCTGACAGCCTTCGGCAGAACTCCATACCCCACAGCCAGGTGACAAGGCAGAAGAGGACAGGGCCTGTGACGAGCAGCAGCCCGAGGGGTTAGGAAGGGGCCTTGGAGGGGGGCTGGGGGTGCATGCGGAGGAGGGGTACGCAGCAGGAGGGGTCAAGGAGGGAGCGAGCGCGCGTGGGGACCACCGCGAGAGCCAGCTGCGTGTACCTCAGCACCTCGGACAAAGAGGAGTCGCTGTCATCAGACCTGGGGGGCAGAAAATTAGCCGGGTTAGGGGGCCGGAACGCACGCGCAGGACGGACGGAGGCCGGCAGCAGCGGGAGGTGAGAGGGTGGGTTATTCTCCTCCAAGGCAGCGGAGAGAGGCGGCGGGAGCGGGGCGCTGAGAGCGAGCAGGGCGGGACGCGGGACAGGCTGGCCTGGGGGCTGGGGACGCGCCTCCGCGATGGCCTGGGAGTGAGGAGGGGGCCGGGGGAGACACGGGGGTGCCTGCCCCGCGCTCTGGGGAGAGTTCCTGGGCCGTTGGCTGGTCCCGTCGCACAAGTTGAGGGCACCCACCCACACCTCCCGGGGCCCACGGAGGCCGCGCCTGCCCCTCCGTCCCTGGGAGGACCGGCTGCTTGCAGCAACTCTTCCGGGACGGACGCTATACAGAGCCCACCCTCCCGGGCGAGGCCACTGGGTCGAGCCTCGGAGCTGGCTCTGCACCACGCATGGGCCCCAAGCTCGGAACCACCGGGCAGGTCCAAGGTCTGACGACCACCAGGCCGGAGGGCCACGCCCCACCCTACCCGCCACGCCCCACCCTACCCGCCACGCCCCACTACTGCTGTAAATGGGCTGCGCATGCGTGGAGAGGGACGAGGCCCTGGTTGGCGCATGCGTGGAGGGGATGCCTGGGCGGACACGGGCTCCTCCTGCAGAGGGAGGCCTGGGGGGCCCGGGAAGGGGCATTTCCGAGCTTGGAGGGCGGCACCGCCGCTCCCCCAGGGGAGAGCTGGAGCGTTCAGGGCGGGGCCGGCAGTGCGCGGAGCCCCGAGGGGAACGCATGGAGCACAGTGCCCCCAGCCCCAGGTGGGGTCCCCCTCAGGGACACAGGGCCCCGGTTCTTGGCCCTGCTCAGCTCCTTTGCAGGTGAGTGCCCCCGGCCCCTCGTGGAGCCTCACTGCTTCTTCTGGAAAGTGGGGAAGGGGCTCTCACGGCCGATTTGCAGCAGGCTGGGCCGTGGGGCTGCCTCTCACGTGTGGGTGCCGTTACCACCCATCACACCAGCAGCGGCTACCACAGTCGTCCACCAGGGACTGTACCCACGGGGCGAGCTGGGTCCCTGAAGGTGACAGGGGGTCCCTTTCTGCTGGGACAGTGCCCAGTGCCTTGGCTGAGTATCTGCAGCGGGGAGGGGGCTGGCTGAAGGGGAGGAATCAGCCCAGGTTCAAGGGTAGTTCTGAGGGGCCTCTGGGCTCCCTGCTAGCTCTCTCCTGAGGCCCTGTCACGCTCAGGGGACAGAGGGTCCATGGTCAGGACAGAGGGGCAGAGGTGCCAGATAGGGGCCGGAACCCCATGGCCAGGGCCTGCCGGCCACTCTAGCACTGCCCATGGCTGAGCCCAGCCCGCAGGCTGCCTTCCCCCCGCAGGTCCCCTCCCCGGCCACCTGGCTCTTACTTGTCCAGTGCCGACCCTTGGCTCTGATTGCTGGTGAGACGAGAGAAGACGTTGCGGTCATTGCGAGGCCGAGTGGGAGGGGACGAGGGGGGCGTGAAGCCCACGTCCGTGGACCTGGGGCGTGGGGACAGAGCGGCACCTGTGAGTGACCACCACCCCTGACCTGGCCCAGAGCCCAGCTCTGTTCTAGCTCCTGAAACAGCCTGTTCTCAGGCGTGGGTTCTGGGGTTGGGATTCACCTCCTTGTGAAACTGTGACCCCCAAATAACCCTCAAGGTGCTTTTGTGGTCATAGGCCAAGAAAGTGCTGGGGGAAGAAGGTTAGCACTGACAAGCCCCCCAAACGCTCACGTTCCCTGCTGAGGTCCACGAGGCGACCCTCTGCCCGTGAACTGAGCTCTCACTGTGTGCAGGGCGCCCTCCCTGCTCTACTGGGTGCCACGTTTTTCTGCATTTTGGTGGTTTGTTGTTGACGCCACCGTCTAAAACGGCCCCGAGTGTGCTGCTCAATCACTGTCGGGGCTTCCCGAGCGCAAGGAGGCCACGGCCGGCCTCGTGGAGAAAACCCACCAGGGACGCGCAATAGTAAGGTGGCCTTCACCGCACACACGGCCCCAATAAGGTGGTGGATCGATCGGCCGATGAAAACGTAGTGACTAGTGGCCCCAGGAATGTCACCCTGTGCTTCCCTGGGAACGACGGCTCAGTGTCACTCCTTCAGCGTCTAGGGTCACTTTATAGGACGGAACTACTGCGAGTAACGGGGATACACGCATTTCTAGGGAGCGTCTGAGACCCCACTGCAGGGCCCTGTCCCCACCCCCCAGACCCCCTTGGTGGAGAGTTGTCCTTGGGCCACCCTAAGTGCCCACCCTCTGGAGAGTCACCGTGAGTTCAGCCAAAATCTCTCAGGCTCCACGTCTGTGCCCTCGATCAGTCCCCAGGGAGGTGACGATGTGTGAGTCCCAGGGATACCACTCCCCCTGCAGCTGCCCTACCTATGGCCCCCTCTGCCAGCCCCCGGGCATGGGCACGAGCCGGAGCTCCAGGAACTCCTCCTCCCACCCGGCAAGGCAGGTGGCAGGTCACCCTACTCTTCCACTGCTCAGCTTGTCACCTGGGAAAGGCCACCAAACACCTCTGAAAATTCACTGCATGAGCCAGGTGACCCTAGGAGGCACCAGTGACCTGCAGAAGCTCCGTGGGGCCAGGCGAGGAGCGGCTGGACAGCTGGTGATATTGTCACCATCCTGTACCCGTCTATTTGCGTTTTCTTTAAGCCTCTGCACCCCTCTTGCCTGACAGACCTTGCCTGCCAAGCACTGCGAGCACAGGAGGGGGCTGGAGCGCATCTGTACAGTGACAGCCCAGGCCACCAAAGCAGCCACCAGCACTCAGCGCATGTTGGCCAATGGATTTCAGCATCGGGCTTGGCCCCCCTGGACCAGGCGCTCATGCTGGTTCCACAGCGGAGCCACCCAGGGGGCAGGCGGGGAAGGGACCGTGTGGGGGCGCCCAGCGACGGAGCCCCCGCGGGGGGGCAGGCAGAGAAGGGACCGTGTGGGGGCGCCCAGCTACGGAGCCTCGCGGGGGGCGGGCGGGGAAGGGACCGTGTGGGGGCGCCCAGCGACAGAGTCCCCGCGGGGCAGGCAGGGAAGGGACCATGTGGGGGAGCCCAGCGACAGAGCCCCCGCGGGGCAGGCAGGGAAGGGACCGTGTGGGGGTGCCCAGCGACGGAGCCAGGCCCAGACTAAACACAGTGGGCAGCACGGCGGTTCACGCCGCCAGAGGCTGGACGGGCAGGGACTCCGCGACACGTTCCAGAACACGCTCTCACCTGACAGGCTGCCCCCGGTCGTACGACTTCCTTCGGGCCAGCGGCGTGTCTGCGCCTCGGGACTGCCGGGGGCTGGAACCAGGGGCGCCGTGAGGTGCGGACCGGCCCCCCGCCCACCCCACCCCCATCCCGCCGGCCGCCGGGCCCCCCGCCTTACAACGTGCTCCCCCTGGTGGGCAGGCTGACGGTGCGCGAGACCTTGTCGCGGTAGTAGGGGTCGCGGATGGACAAGCCCGCCCCGCCCTCTTTGATCTCCACCAGCGAGGCCAGGGACTTGGTGATGTTCTTGGTGGAGACGTCCAGCGGGGGCCCCAGGCACTCGGCCGACACGGCCTTCATCTGGGCGGACAGCTTGGGCTCGCCCTGGGGAAGGACAGACTGGGCTGGCCACCTTGCCCACGCACGGACACGTGATAAACACGTCCCGGGAGGTGGGGGGAAGGTGCGCCTTGGCCTCAGGTAGAGGAGCCCGTAGGAGGACCCAGTGGACCCCCCGACCCCCTCGGGGTTCCTAGAGACCCGGAAGTCAAGCTTCTGCGGGGGAGCAAACAGCACACCCACGCTGACCTCCGTGCTGCGTGGCAGCCCACGGGGTCACCCCGACCTCTGCCCCGTTCCCCATGCCCTGTCGGCAGGTCCGCCTTCTCTCTTCACTAAACCCCGTTTCCTGGTTCGGCCTACTAACTGCCCCCACTGGTGGGCAACCTCCCCCCCTCCATTGCCGACCCCACACTGGTGACCCCGAGTCAGAGATCCGCACTTAGTCTGCAACGCAGAGCACGAGGCGGACTCGGGCGGTGGGACAGGGACACCTTGAACGCTGGGCCTCTGGCGATGTCACGGGGCAGTAGCTCTGGCCACCGCTCCCATTTTCCACTGACTTCAGACAGAACGGGCTATTCCAGGTTACTCAGCCGGGCACCCCCAATTCCAGCCCAGTCCTTCTCGCCGGGCCAGGGCTGGGGTGAGGCAGAGCCACGGGAAGGCGGGGACCTGTCTCAGGGAGCCGTCTGCCTCCTGATGGGGCTCACCTTGAACTTGAAATCATCGTGGCTGGTGGAGCCCTTCATGGCGAACGACTGGGAGAGGCTAAGGAAGAAAGGGAGGGGTTCAGGACCCCGAGAGCCCCAGTTTAGGCTCAGCCCCAGCCCAGGCCTCGCACTGCCGGCACGGGGACTCACCTGCCCTCGGAGAACTCTGAGACCTCCTCGTCTGTGCTGGCGTAGCCATTCTCTGCGAGGGAGGGCAGGAGGGCGGGTGTGACGTGAGGCACCCCCCCACCCCAAACCTCGCCCACTGGGGGCCCAGCCGGGCTTCTGGGGAGTTCCGGGGAAGGGAGGGCCCAGGCCTGAGCCCGTGCCGTGTACCCTGCTGCACGTTGTAGATGAGGGCTTGCAGCTCAGGATGGGCCTCGGCCTTTTCCCGCAGCGCGTCCAGGAGCAGGTGGTTCTGGGACGAGCCCGCCATGTCTGTCTGCCGCAGCCGTCCCTCCAGCAGCCGGATCTGGGCCTCTTTCTGTGCTACTTGCAGCCCCTGATGGCGGACAGTGAGGCCTGAGAGAACCCTTCCCGGCCTGGGAGGTCCCCCCTAACTCCCAGACATCACCCCAGTGCCTGTCACCGACCTGGTCACCTCAACTTTCGCCACATATACATGCCAGGGGGAGGTGACCTTAGGACACATGTCCTGTTATGGCAGATTCCCTGCCCCCTCCCCTGAGCTGCATTGCTGTGTGTGCTACAGGGCGCCTGTCCCCAAGCCATAGCCCCAGGGGAGGAAGCACATCCCCACACCAGCGTCTGTCCAGCAGAGAGGAGCACAGACATGCAAGAGGCACCTGATGTCTTAGCATGGGCCGTCCTAAGACGCGGTCTGTCTGTCCGACACACACACACACACACACACACAC
>PVJL010021482.1:0-10549 GCA_004026885.1 Lyroderma lyra
GAATTATGTATTATAGAAATGCACACTGGAAATGTAATGTTACTAATCAATGTCACTGTAATTAATTTAATATATAAATAAAAAACCCAAAGCATAAACCTGGCCTAAATAAGAAAGAAACCCCAAACCTAATCCAACACCAACTCCAAACCTAATTTAAAACAGCATCCTCAGCTTTACTATAAACTGAACCCGACTCAACATCTCATAATATACTCAAGAAATAATCCTAAACTGAGATCTAATGCTAAACCGAGCCCTAGTGGAAAACCTGAACCTTCGTATAACACTGTCCCTGAAAGTAACGCATACTCGCTTTTACTGGAAACCCAACCCCAAGTCGAATGGAAAACCAACCCTGACCTCCAAGCTAAATCTCACCCTAATTCTAAAAATCGAATCATAAACTGAAATCTGCACTGCATCATTCAACCGGCCCATCTCCTAACCTATCTTAAAACCTAATTCCAACCTCAAAGGTAACTGGGAGCCTAAGTATATAACTACCCCTAATCATTAACTCACACAAACCCTAACACAAAGGATATGCATATCAAAAAACCTAATTCTATCCTGAAACTTTACCTCACTCTATCAACAGCCCTTCTACCCAGAGTTCTCATTTCAATGTTCTTAATACCATAACCTCAAAGCTTCTTCTAACCCAATCCAAACTCTAGCCCTGAACCTAACATGAAACCTATCAAATAGCCAAACTGAAAGTTGGATGCTTACACTAACCATAACCACAATAGGACACATACCTCTGACCTCCACCTTTGCATACCCAAAAACTAACCACAATTTCAACAAATTCTCTAACTTCAAAGCTCACTCAAAGGCTTACACCAAATCTGAAGCTGCGAAGAATCTCATCCTTAACACAAGTCCTAAACTTACGTCTATACCCCTCCCAGGGTCTAAGCTCCCCACTTCATCGCATTATGGAACTCACAATCATGACATTTATATTGTCTCCTTATTGGCTCTGGGGCCGCAAGACATCATAGCGCTTGATACAACCTCGAGGCCCCGATTGACTGGCCATGCAACTGTGACATCGCGGTCAGCCAAAGTTCTGATTAAAGGTCCATGGCTCCTTCCTCTTTCCATGGAGGAGGGTGGGTGCGACCTGCAAGTGCCTGCATCAGCCTGGGATCCGGTGGCTCAAGGGCACACCTGTTGGCACCAAACCATTTCTCCAAGCTGCTGCCTCCAGTGTTCTGAGGTTTTCAAATGGATAAGTTTGATGCATCACTTCATACCTACTTCAAGGCATTCCTTCATCTCCGATAAACCAGAGTAAAAGGGTTGTTTGTTCTGGTCCATTACATACGTACTTTTGTCTGTTTTAACCTATACTTCGTGGTTGTGTGCCAGGGACCATAATACATGATGAACAGGCAGCCGTTCTCTTATCGAGAAATTTTAGTGGTGTATAACATGAACTCAAATCTCTGTATGTTCTGTGAGATAGGTGAGCGTACATTTAGCAGGGGCATCTCCTTCTTTAACTGCACTCACATCACTGAACTGTTTTCCTAAGTGAAGAAGGGAGGCGGGAGGAAGTTATAGAATTGACTGTTTAAAATACAAAAGTGATTGTGCCTGCATGCATTCTAGAATATTTAAAATAGAAGCCTCTGGTATATTTTTTTATTTATGTTTTGCATTCTACTCAGAATTAGAGTAAGTATTTCAGAAATACTCTTACACAAATAACATACAGAATGGAAACTTGAGATAATGGGAAAAATAGATTCATGCTCATTATTATGCATTTCATAGGTGATTGTCCTTTGTGGTCTGGGAGGAAGGGTTGTAGAGGCTGGCACTTGTGTTTGGTATCTTGGTGGGAAGTCATCCTCTCAATCCTGATCTGATAACTGTAAAGAGCTTTGAGACTTGAGAAGTTATTCTTGAAAACCTGAGAGAAGCCTGAGTAGTGAGATCTAAGATGAGCATTTGAATAGACTATGTGAGTTGAGGTCCCATTGCTGCTTCTAGGTAAATGGAAAGATGAAAACCACTTTTGAGGATCTAAAAGGCCAATATGGTGGCAAAAATTAAAATAAAAAAAGGAATAAGAATCATAATTATCCCAAACACAATACCTAACTCAAGGACGAATCTAACCTTAATTTACACACAATTGAACCCTAAACCCATACCTGACCCGAACTTTCAAAGGAACACATAATGGAATCTTAAACTTCTTCCTAGCCCTAAGTCAAAACCTACACCTGGTCTATTCTTGAACCTTAACCATGAACCCAATCTCAATTTACACCCTAAGACTTGACTCAAAGCAAACCCTAACCATAAAGCTAAAACTAAATCTACTTGGAACATGAACCATGAACATAACCAAAATCCCTAAGCGTAACCCTAAACCTAACCCTTTGCGTCAACATCATCTTGGCCCTCACCCTAACAAGGACCTGATCGTAAACTTAACCTCACAACTAAACTTATCTCTAATCAAAATCCTAACTGAAAGTTTCAAACTTACCCTAAACCTAAGCCTAACTGGAGTTCTAAACCTAAACATACACCTGAAACTTAAAACTAATTTTAACCCAAAATCGAACTTCACACCTCACTCTAACCCTCATCCTACCCCTTCACTACATCGTGAACCAACCATAACCCCAGCATATAGCCTACAAAGAACACTAAACCTAATCCCAATTTCAAAGTAAACCATAAAACAATGGTAAGCCTAATCTTAACAGTAACCTTAACTTTAATCACACAATCAACCCAAACCTTAAATGGAACCATAACCAGAACCCTATCCATAACTCTAATCATAAACTCAGCCTTAACCCTAAACCTAGACTATAAAATGAACCTAACACTATCCTTATACTTAATTAAAAACCTCACCTCAAACATAAACCTAAGTCAAAAATATTTCATTTTAAATTTTCATCCTAATGTCACAATTAATTCTTATCCTACACTAACAGTAACCATCATCACAAAATCAATTCTGAACCTAAACTCATTCTAACACTTACCCTAACATGAAGCTTACTCAAAACGTAATCCTAAGTGTAATCCTGCCCCTAAATGGAAACACTAAACAAACACTACTCTCATACCAAACTCAAAACCTCACCTTAAACTTAACTTAAAATATAACCCTTATATAACTGTAAACCTAACCCTAACCACAGCCCTTACTCTAACCCTAACTTTATCCCCAATTTAGAGCCAATCCCTGCCTCAAAGCTGACCATAAAACACTACTTCTTACCTACCTCTCAATTGAACCATGAATAAAATGAAAAGACCTAAACTGAAACACAAAATCTAACCTTAAACACAATCGGACCTTTTGTTCTACTGCTAACCCTAATAATAAAATGAAACCTAAACTTATCTTTAACCTTTAGACTAACTCAAAATCTAAACCATAACGTCTACCTAAAGCTAAAGCTAGGCTTCCCTACATCCCCCATCTTAGTCTAAAATCTACCCCACGCCTAATTAAAAACTAAAAATATAACCTCCAACATAACTGTAACCCTAACCCTAACTGTAAACCTAATTCTAACCAAAGCTAGTTACTTGAACCTAAAGTGGTTTCTAACCTCATTGGAAACTTAACACATACCCTAAATCTACTCATTACGTAACCCGTACTTTCCCTTAAACCAAATTCTAGAAATAACACTAAACCTAATCATAACAATAATTGAAAGTGAAACCCGAACTTCAAAAGTCAATATAACTCTAATCTTGACCCTAATTCTAATGACCAACTGAACACTAACCCTAAACTTAATTATAACTCTGACTCTAACTGATACCACCGACCTAAAAAGAGCAAGAACCCTAAAGCTCCGTCCAACACAAACCCTAATTTGTATGTTAACCCTAACCTCAACGCAGGAATAAACTTAACACAGGGTTTGAGGGGCCTATACTCGGACAAACACAAGATGTTAAAAGAAATTGAAGTTTTCTTTTGCTTTGCAGAAGCTTTTGAGTTTGATATAGTCCCATTCATTTATTTTTGGTTATACTTCCCTTGCCTTTGAGTACTGGTTCATGAAGTCTTCCTTCAGTCCTAGGTCTGTAAGTTAAATACCAAAGTCTTCTTCTATACAGTTTATTTTTACAGGTCTTCTATGAAGGTCTTTAATCTATTTTGAGTTAATTTTTGATGGAATATTACTCAGCTATAAGAAAAAATGTAATATTGTCATTTGCAACAACACGGATGGATCTAGAGATCATAATGCTTAGGTAAATAAGCCACACAGAAAAATCAAAGAACTGTATGACTTCACTCATATGTGGAATATAAAACTGAAATCAAAGATAAAATGAAATGAACAAACACATAACCCATGGACACAATCTATAATTTAATGATTATTTGGGGACGAGTGGGTTAGGGAGGGGAGAAAAGGGAGGGGCTGGGGGAGGAGGGGGCGAAGCTAAATATAAGGTGATGTAAAGAGACGTCGCATTAGGTGGTGAACTGATTATATATCAAGTTGACAATGCACAGTAGAATTGCATGCCTGAAACCTATGAAATCCTTGCTAACAGTTGTCACACCAATAAGACTATCAATAAAAATGAATAGAAATAAATAAATAAATGAAGAAAGAAAGAAAGAAAGAAAGAAAGAAAGAAAGAAAGAAAGAAACATAGAAACACTGAATAAAGAAACATGAATTGAAGAATGCACAAAGAAATGCAGAGGTCATATTTTCAAAAATGGGATGAACGAACATCATTGAAATGGTCATGTTACAAAAGAAATGAACACATTTAAGGCCATCCCCATCAAAAAACCAATGAAAGTTTTACATAAAATTTCAAGAAAAACATCAAAAGATTTGTGTGGAATCTAAAGAAACCCCAAATAACTCCAGGCATGTGAAGTAAGAAAACTATAATGGTGAAGGTTTCACACTCTTTGACTTCAATCTATAACACACAATGACAATAATATAAGCAGCAGGGTATTGGCAGAAATATAGGCACACACACACCAATGAAGATGAACTGAAAACCCAGAAGTAATCCCACATATATATATATGTGAAGATTGTTTTTTATGAAAAGCCAAAAATATAACATGAAGCAAAGAATCCATTTACCATAAACGGTGCTAGGGCATAGAGAATATCACATGGAAAAGAATGAAACTAGACTGACAGTTTTCAATATATACCAAAATTAACTAAAACTGGACCAAAGACCTAAACATGCTACCAATAATGATAATTTGCATAGAAGAAAGTGAATGTCCCAAACCTGTAGACCTTGCTTCAGAAAGAGTTTCATGAATGTTATCTCAAATGCAAGGGAAGTAAAAGTCAAAAGAAATGAATGGGACTTTACCCAACATAAAAGATTCTGCACAGCCAAAGAAACCATCAAGAAACAAAAAGGCTACCGACAGAATGGGAGAAGACATTTGCAAGCAATGATTGAAAGGGGGTTAAAACCTAAACTATATAAAGAACTCCTAGAACTCAACAACAAACAAACAATCCCATGAACACATGGGCACAGGACTTGGACAAACACTTTCCCCAAAAAGACAGATTAATCAAACACCCAAGAGATAACATACAAAATGTTTAATTACCCTGGCTATTAGAGAAATGCCATGAACTACCGCTTCATACCTGTTATTAATAGAAAGGCTATGATCCACAAGACAAGTAATAATGAGTATTGGAGAGGCTGTGGGAATAAAGAACTCTCACATGCTGCAGGTGGGCATGGGCATGTCAATTGGCAGAAAAGATAGAAAACAGTACAGAGGTTCCCAGAATGTTAAGAATAAATATACTATACATCAAAGCAATCCCTTCTCTGGGTATCCATTCTCCCAATCTGAAAACATGTACTCATAGAGATATATGTACCCCTGTGTTCCTTGCAGTACAGTTATGGTGGTCAAGACATATCAACAACCAACATTTTCTTCAACAATTTATTGTAAGCAGGAGATGTGGTACAAACACCCAATGAATCACTACTCGCCCAGAAGTAAAGATGAAACACTGCCGATTGTGACAACATGGATGGGTCTGGAGATTACCATGCTAAGAGAAAGATATCAAATAGCTCGGAACCATAGAACTTCACTCATACTTGGAAATTAAAAATGAAAGCAACTAAGAAAAATCCAAAAACTCATAAATACAGACAACACATTAGTGGTGGCAGGAAAGTAAGGAAAAAGAGAGGTGGTAGAAGAGGAAAGGGGTGGGTCAAATATAGGGGGAAGGAAGAAGTGATTCTGGGTGCTGAACGCACAATGCAATATGTGAATATGAGTTATGTATTATAGAAATGCACACTGGAAATGTAATGTTACTAATCAATGTAACTTTTATTAATTTAATACATAAATAAAAAACCAAACCATAAACCTGGCCTAAATTACAAAGAAACCCCAAACCTAATCCAACACCAAATCCACACGTAATTTAAAACAGAACCCTCAGCTTTTCTATAAACTGAACCCTAACCCTAAATCTCATAATATACTCAAGAAATAATCCTAAACTGAAATCTAACGCTAAACCAAGCCCTAGTGAAAAACCTGAGCCTTCCTATAATACTATCCATGAAAGGAACACACAGTCGCTTTTACTAGAAACCCAACCCCAACTTGAATGGAAAACCAACCCTGACCTCCAAGCTAAATCTCACCCTAATCCTAAAAACCGAATCATGAACTGAAATATGCACCTCATCATTAAACCGGCACTTCACCTACCCTATCTTAAAACCTAACTCCAAACTCAAAGGTAACTCGAAGTCTAAGTATGTAACTACCTCTAATCATTAACTCACTCAACCGCTAACCCAAGGATATGCCTAACGAAAAACCTAACTCTATCTTCAAACTTTACCTCACTCTATCAATAGCCCTTCTACCTAGATTTCACATTTCAATGTTCTTAATACCATAACCTCAAAGCTTCTTCTAACCCAATCCAAATTCTTGCCCTGAACCTAACCTGAAAAAGAATACATAGCCTAAATCAAAGATGGATCTTTACACTAAACATAACCACAATAGTATGCATACCTCTCACCCACAATTTTACATACCCTGAACCATAACCACAATTTTAACCAAACCTCTGACCTCAAAGCTAACACTAAGGTTAACACCAACGCTGAAGGTGCGCATAAGATAAGAATCTCATCCTTAACACAAGTCCTAAACTTACCTCTAAACCTCTCCCAGGTCACAGCTCCCCACTGCATCTCATTATAAAACTCACAATCATGACAGTTCTATTGTCTCCTGATTGGCTCTGGGGCCTCAAGACATCATAGCCCTTGATACAGCCTCGGCGTCCCAATTTACTGGCCCTGCAACTGTGACATCTCGGTCCACGAAAGTTCTGACTAGAGGTCCCTGTCGCTTTCCTCTTTCCATCGCGGAGTGTGGGTGCGTCCTGCAAGGGCTATCTGCCTGAATCAGCCTGGGATCCGGTGGCCCAAGGGCGCTCCTGTTGTTGCCAAACCGCCTCTCCAAGCCTCTGCTGTCACTAGGGTACTGAGGATTTCAAATTGATAATTTTGATGCATCATTTCATACCTATTTCAAGGCATTTCTTGATCCAAGATAAATCAGAGTAAAAGGGTGGTTTGTTCTGGTCAATTACGTACGTACTTTTGTCTGTTTTAACCTATATTTTGTGGTTGTGTGGCTGGGACCATAATACATGTTGAACAGGCAGTCGTTCTCTTGCGGCGGAATTTTAGGCGTGTATAACATGAACTCAACTTAATTTCTTTCTATATGTACGGTGAGATAGGTGAGCATATATTTAGGAGTGGCATCCCCTCCTTTAACTGTACTCACACCACTGAACTGTTTTCCTAACTGAAGAAGGGAGGCGGCAGGGGTGGGGACAGCAAGCACACAATGCACTTTGATTATGATTTACAATTGACTGTTCAAAATACTTGTGTGATTGTGCGTGTATGCCTTCTAGAATATTTAAAATAAAAGACTCTGTTATTTTTTTTATTTATGATTTGTATTCTACTCAGAATTATAGTAAGTATTTCAGAAATACTCTTACACAATTAAAATACAGAATGGAACCTTGAGATAATGGGAAAAAGTTTCATGCGCATTATTATGCATTTCATAGGTGATTGTCCTTTGTGATCAGGTAGGAAGGAAGAAAGTGCTGGCATTTTTGTTTCGTATCTTGATGGGAAGTCATCCTCTCAATCCTGATCTGATAACTACAATGAGATTTGACAGGTGAGAAGTTATTCTTGAAAACCTGAGAGAAGACTGAGTAGTGAGTTCTATGATGAGCATTTGAATTGACTATGTGACTTCAGGCCCCATTGCTGCTTCTATGTAAATGGAAAGTGGAAAAACACTTTTCATGATTTCAAATGGCAATGTGGTGGCAAAAATTAAAAATAAAAGGAGTAAGTATTAAAACTATCCCAAACAGAATACCTAACTCAATGACGAACCTAACACTAAACTTAGTCATAAGTGAACCCTAAACCCAAACCTTACCCTAAGTTTCAAAGGAACTCATAACGGAATCTTAACCTTAACCCTAGCTTTAAGTCCAACCATACACCTGGCCTATTCTCTAACATTAACCATGTACTCAATCATAATTTACACCATTACCCTGGAGTCAAAGCAAACTCTAACCCTAAACCTGAAACAAAATCTACTTGGAACATGAAGCATGAAATTACCAAAATCCCTAAGCATAACCCTAAATATAACCCAGGGCTTCAACCTCTTCTTGACCCTCATGCTAACTAGCACCTGATCGTAAACTTAACCTCACAATTAACCTTATCTCTAATCACAATCCTATCTGAAAGATTCACACTTACCCTAAACCTAAGCTTAATGGGAGTCCAAACCTAAACATACACCTGAAACTTAAAAGTAATTTTAACCCAAAATCGAACTTCACACCTCATTCTAACTCTCATCCTACCCCCTCACTACATCGTGCACAAACCATAACCCCAGCTAATAACCTACAAAGAATACTAAACTTAATCCCAATTTCAAAGTAAACCATAAAACAAAGGTAAGCCTAATCTTAACAGTAACCTTAAATTTAATCACAACTTCAACCCAAAATTTAAATGGAAACATAACAAGAACCCTATCCATAACACTAATCATAAACTCAGCCTTACCCCTAAACATAGACTGTAAAATGAACCTAACACTATCCTTCTACTTAATTAAAAACGTAACCTCAAACCTAAACTTTAGTCTAAATAAATTCATTTTAAATTTTCATCTTAATCTCACAATTTATTCTTATCCTACACTAACACTAACCATCATCACAAAATCAGTTCTGAACCTAAACTCATTCTAACATTTACCTAACTTAAAACGTAATCCTAAATGTAATCTGGCCCCCTAAATGGAAACACAAAACTAACCCCACTCTCATTCCAAACTCAAAAGCTCACCTTAAACTTAACTTAAAACATAACACTTAATATATAACTGTAAACCTAACCCTAACCACAGCCCTTAATCTAACCCTAACTTTATCCCCAATTCAGAGCCAATCCCTGCCTCAAAGCTTACCATAAATCACTACTTCTTACCAACCTCTCAAATGAACCATGAATAAAACAAAAAGACCTAAGCTTAAACACAAAATCTAACCTTAAACACAATCGGACCTTTTGTTCTACTGCTACCCCTAATAAAAGAATTAAACCTAACCTTATCTTTAACCCTTAGCTTAACTCAAAATCTAAACAATAACTTCTACCTAGAGCTAAAGCTAGGCTTCCCTACAGCCCATATCTTGGACTTATTCCTACACCACCCTAAATACACAGTAAAAAATAACCTCAAATCCAACTCTAACCCTAACCCTAAACCTAAATATTGTGCTAACCATAGCTAGTTACTTGAACCTACCATGGTTTCTAACCGCATCAGAAACTAAGCACATACATAAACCTAACCATTACATAACCCGTGCTTTCCCTTAAACCAAATTCTAGAAATAAAACTAAGACTAATCATAACAGTAATTGAGAGTGAAACCCGAACTTCAAAAGTCAATATAACCCTAAACTTAACCCTAATTCTAATGACCAACTGAACGCTAACCCTAACCTTAGTTATCACTCTGATTCTAACTGATACCACCCACCTGAAAACAGCAATAACCCTAAAGATTAGTCCAACACATACCCTAATTTGTATGTTGACACTAACCTCAACGCTGAGAAGAAACTTAACACAGGGACTGAGTGTTCTATACTGTGACAAACACAAGATGTTAAAAGACATTGAAGTTTTCTTTTGCTTTGCAGAAGCTTTTGAGTTTCATATAGTCCCATTCATTTATCTATGCTTACACTTCTCTTGCCTTTGATGACCGGATCATGAAGTCTTCCTTGAGTCCTAGGTCTATAAGTTTAGTACCAATGTCTTCTTCTATACAGTGTATTGTTACAGGGCTTATATGAAGGCCTTTAATCTATTTTGAGTTAATTTTTGATGGAATATTACTCAGCTATA